>JAUCBJ010006628.1:0-70298 GCA_032718475.1 Nemertoderma westbladi | reverse complement strand
GAATTCTTTCGGGAAGGCACACATTTGATAATGCTTCAAATGCTTTAATTCCGCTTGATCAATCTCATCCTCTGTCAGAGGTTGTTTCAATTTCTGAATTCGCTCACTATTGGTGCTCAATGGTTCTCTCAAATGTTTCGAATGTTTTAAACAAAGGTACGAAACGTATCGGCTTAACCACGCAGTTCTTTTACAAATTGTCAGCCAAGAGGCAGACGAATTTAGTAATTTGTCATAAATACTGCATGACTCTAATGCCAGCGACGGTTGTCCGCTAACTAATGGAAGTTTCGAATCCAAACCCGCAGGTTTGGAAACCAAAGACTCCATTGTGTCGGTCATTTTCTGTCCGTCACTTACCAATTGTGACTGTCGTCTAGTCTGTAAGGGTGGTTTTATGTCATAACTTACCCTTCCTGACCTAGTAGTCACGTAAGTCTGTTGATCTGACAGGTCTCCAGGCCGCTCCAATGACTCTTCAGGCCGCTCCAATGACTCTTCAGGCCGCTCCAATGACTTAAGTTTGGCTTTAGACTTCGACTTAGAGACTTTCTCCACTTTGACTTCTGCATCTTCAGGCATCGGATTGGTCACTATCTTTAGTCGCTCTGGCCAATGTTCCTGTGTCCTCGTTAGAAAATCAGGTCCATGCAACCAAAACTCCTGCGACTCTTCCCGACAGAATTCCGCCGGCATTGCACCTCTCGAAGTTATGTCGGCCGGGTTCAACACTCCCGGACAATGTCTCCATTGTTCCTTCGTCGAAAAATCAACGATCTGAGCGCGTCTATTGGCCACAAATGTCTTTAGTGCAATATTGTCGGCCGCAATGTATACTAACACCAAGGATGCGTCCGTCCAATAGAATAAGGTCAATGTCGTGTCTAACTCCTCAGTTATTTGCTTACTTACCTCGACCGAAACTACAGCCGCCTGTAACTCTGCACGAGGGACAGTCATATATTTGACCGGCATTGTCTTTGATCTAGAAGTCACAAAGGCCGTCTCAAATTTGTCCTGACTTACCTCTCGGCGAAGGTAGGCTACCATACCAAAGCCGGTGTCACTTGCGTCACTGAATAAATGCAGTTCTAAATCAGCTGGAAATACCAGCTGATTCGGAAAGTAGGAACGGGGTACATCTATATTTTTCAATAGATGCAACTCGGCTTCCCACTCCCTCCACTGCTTTGCATGTATAGGAGATATTGGTTCGTCCCACTCTAAGTCGGACAACCAAATTTTCCTCATGCACGCTCGTGCCTGTAATATAACCGGACTGATAAAGTTCATCGGGTCAAATAGTCTACTTAATGTCGATAAGCAAATTCTCTTTGTCAAAACTTTGTCTGGGCTACTGGGCTCAAATCTAACTCTTACCTGGAACTTATCCGAGTTCGGATTCCAAGCGAGTCCCAGTACTCGCGCCATGGGGATTGGTTCTACCCCCAATTCTATGTCTCCGCTCCCGCGATCTTTTACCGGGAACGATTCTAATAGGGCCTCCGAATTAGTAGTGAACTTGGTCAGAGGAAATCCCCCTGTAGCCAAGCACTCTTGCAGGCCGTGAGCCACTTCTATGGCTTGTTCCGCTGTGTCCTTGGACACCAATCCGTCGTCCATATAGAAGTTTCTCAAGATGGACTCGATTACTTCTACTGGGTACTTACCAATCTGGGCTGTTGCCGTTTTCTTTAGAACAAACAGCGTGCCGTTCGGACTATCGCGGGCGCCAAATATCCTAACGTACATTTGGTATGTAACCACTGGGCCGGATAAGTCTTCATTCTCGTACCAGAGAAAGCGAAGGCTATCCTGGTCTGCCTTACAGGCTCTTACCTGGTGGAACATCGCCTCGATGTCACAAGTAAATGCGAATCGCCGCTGTCTAAAACGCAACAGTATTCCAATCAAATAGTTATTCAGGTTGGGACCATCCATCAACTCTGAATTCAGGGACATACCTCTATAGACTGCTGCGCAGTCGTTGACTACTCGGACTTTGTCTGGCTTGTCAGGGTGAGTCACATAGTGGTGTGGAAGGTAATAAGTCTGGTCTGTCACTAAGTCAGGGTCCTCTACCTTCCCAGCAAATCCCTTAGCGAAATAGTTGTTGATCTGGGCGCAATACTTCTCCCTAATATCCGGATTCTTCAACAACCGAGCCCTTACTCCGTTTAATCTTTTCAAGGCTAAGTTATAGTTGTTTTCCAACTTAGGTGGTTGTCGACGCCACAACATTCCAACTTCAAAATGTCCAGTCGGTAGTAGACGTATGGTGTCTTCCATCATCTCCAGCGACCGTTTTTCATCAGTAGACATGGCTAGGTCATATCCACCGGGTTCCATTGCGTCCCTATCCAGCCATTCGACAGTTCTGGCTCCTGTCTCGAGGTCCTGGCGTATCAATTCCTTCTGTAATTCCTCCTCACTGTATTGGAAAATGTCTAGGTCTCGATATTTAGCCACTTGACCCTCCACTATGTCTGTATAAGTCAAAACGTTAGTCAGATAAGTAGCGTGGGCCGCTGAACCAGACCCACGGGTCTGATAACAGTAGTCCTCGGGTTCACTATCTGTCCGGTTGTTATGAAGTGGTTCCGACAACCTAACATTATCAGGAATCAACTCCTCGTCCGACTCGCTAAAGTCACTATAGTGGTCAATACAGGTTCTCCTAAACTCGTCTATGTCTGGTGGTTCTACTAACGGTGGTTGAGTTATAGGCTGTAATTCATCGTATCTGTTTATTGGCTTGTCGCCACCTGTAAACTCATAAGACATGGGTACTCTTGTATACCAACCTAGTATGGTCCTATGGGCATGTGGTCCATTGACATGCGGTTCAGCTGGTCTCGTTTCCCATATTTGGTGTGCGATCAGCTGTTCTGCACCAATCAACATAGAAACATTCCTATAACCTACCTGGTGTCTCGGTATCCTGAGCTTGTCAAAATACTCCTGTGCTATGGGACTCATCGGCGGCACCTTACCTAACTGCCTGCCGAATCCCTTCATAGCTAGACACTTAAATCCGTCCAATGGCAAAGCTTTCCGTTCTTGTCGAGTGTGTTGGTCTCTCGGAAGTAGGGAATCTAGTTCCACCGAAATTCTGTGTCCCTTGAGGTCTCCTACCCCGTGCATAGACTTCAACTCTATTTGGATCTCCTCGGCGTCCTGGAAGCTAGAAACAGCTCTCGCCACTTCCTCGTCGATATAGGATAATGTGGACGCAGTGTCCAACATCACATATATTCGCTTAGATCCCTTATCTCCGGTGAGTTTCACCGGAATCACGCTAAATATTTCCGACGTGGCCGATGATAAATACGTCTGCGCGCTTGTCGATGAGCTGTCCGCAGTGAAACCTTGGCAGGTCACTTCTCTCGCGCTCGACTCGCCATCCTCGTCCGACGAACCTGGTTGGTAACCATCGTCCTGGATGCCAGTGTACGTATTCCTCCTTATCGATACGGGTTCTTTGCTCCCCTTCCTTTGAGGATTTCGCTGTAAGTAACGGTCCGTTGGGGTGTGGAAATCCGCATGTAGCAACTTGTGATGTAGTCTGCCGCATTCCATGCATCCGTCCTTGCTGTTCGGGCACTGCCGCCGTACATGACCTGGCGCAAGACATGCCCAACAGGTGTCCAACGTCCGCACTTGAACTCTTCTCTGTTCCGAATTTAATTCTTTGAACCGTCTGCAACTATCTAACTTATGGTCGTCAGATCTTACCTCCTTTAGTAAACAGTATTGGCAACCTACAAATCCATCCGGCAACTCCTGTTGCTTTAACCTAGGTCTATCTAACCGCTCACCTGACCATACTCGCGAGTCTGATCTAAAGGCTGGGGTATTCGAATTATATCTGTCTACTGAGTTAAATGTCACAGTGGTCCTGTCATCGTCAAAACTTACCATAGACTTACCGGTAACAGGTTTAGACTCCCTCATATTCTCTTCTGAGAAGTTTGATTTCATCTCTGCTACTGCGTCTGTGGCTATCATGTCATAAATATGCTGAAGTGTCAATACTTTACCTTGGCCCTCCAACTTATTCTCTAATTTGCGCCATTTCTGTCGATAACGCATGTTTAGACGTCTTATTACGCTTTTCAAAACTTCGGCGTGATCACCATGATGAGGTAGATTCACCGTCCTCAAGATGTCCAATGCGTTCGAAATAGCGTTCGCTAAGTTCAACAGCTCTAACGGAGTTGTAATCCTTCTGCCCTTACCCAAGTCTTCTACTATCGACTGCGCCATCTTGGTTTTATTCCCGTAGATGTCACTAAGCGTATTCATTGCCAACTCAAATGCCCGTTCATTGCCGACGAAGTTATCAGCAATGGCTCTAGGTTCTCGATGGAGCATCTGAAGCAAATAGTTGAACTTCTCGTTGGGAGTAAAGGTGCTGTTGGTTAGCTGCTCGTCGACATAGGTTTTAAAGGTCCTCCAGTGCTTATGGTTGCCCATAAACTTCTGGGGTTGTTGCGTCGGCAGTCCTTGCCTAGCAGCAAACTTATCTATGTCCCTAAGGGTTGCGTCGTTCCGGGTTAACAAATGGTTTAGTTCCGCAGGGTTGTTAAGTCTGGTCCTTTCCCGGTGGTTCAAACTTACCTGCTCCGCGTCCGTCCTTCTTTCCTTATAGTTTCGGGACTTCTGACGTCTCATTTCTTCCTCTTCATCGCTTGACTCAGTGTCAGTCCTTAGCGCTCGCGATGGTTTGCGCGCCGAGGCCCTGACCCAAGCTTCCTCAATAAATCTTTCTGCCGAATTTTCGAAATTGGGATTATGGATATTCGGGACAGGCGTCCTTACCTGAGGTCTATGTGGTATAGTCTCCTCCGATATGCGTACTCGTTGACTAGGCTGGACTTTATCTAACTCAGGCCTGCTAGGATTAGAATTACTTCTTACCTGGGCTGCTTCCTTTAACCGTAGGTTGCTAAGCATGTCCGTTATAGGTTGGATGTGCGGCGATATAGCTTGCGCTAAACTAGCACTTAACTCATCCCTCGTAATAAATTCCTGGCTAGGGTTCTGTTGTATAGTCGGCTCTATCTGAGTAATCCACTGTCTCTCATATGATCCCTCTTCCGGTTTAACCCGGAAGTTCTCCGTCGAACTGGGTCGGCGCTCCGTCCGCGTATTCCAAACCCGCGGGTTCGGTTCGCCAAGTACTCGTCCTGTCGGAGTTTCTTTTCTAAATTCTCCGTTGTCACGTTCGGTATACAGTGGTGCGGCGTTCCGATGACGTAGGTCCTGGGCGATAGGTGAAGCACTAATACCAACTGGCGTGCGATATGTAGAGAACGGTTTAGCGATCCGTGTACTCGTAATAGCTGGACCGGGTATAGGAATTCTGGTCGTCGTCGACTCGCGTATAGTCGGAGTTCTCGCTTCCTGTTCGGCCTTCTGCAGTGCGAACAGTTCTCGCAACTCTGTCCCCACACTCGCCCCACATTCTTCGAGCATTCGCATCCCCTTCTCGGCGATTTCGTTCGCCTTCCTAGTCCGTTCTTCGCTCTCTAAACTTAATCTCGCACTTTCCAACTGCGCCAGTTTACGCTCTTCTTCTTCCCTCGCTCGTCTCGCTACGCTCTCTTCTTCCACTCGCGCCTTTTCTTCATACAATGCGCGTCTTCTTTTCTCGATCTTGAGTTCGCGTTCCTTGCGTCCGCGTTCGAGTTGAAGCTCGCGCTCCTTCTGTTCACGATCGAGTTTCTTGCGCTCGCGTTCGGCTTGGAGTTCGCGTTTCTTCGCTTCCTGTTCGCGTTCGAGTTGGAGTTCGCGTTTCTTCGCTTCCCGTTCGCATTCAAGTTGGAGTTCGCGTTTCTTCGCTTCCCGTTCGCATTCGAGTTGGAGTTCGCGTTCTCTCTGTTCGCATTCGAGTTCCTCGCGCTCGCGCTCGGCTTGGAGTTCACGTTCCCTTTGCTCGCGTTCCGCTCGCTCGCGCTTACTTATCTCTTCCAACTCTCGTAACTCTGCGTCCAACTTACGTGTGCGCTCCCGTTCCCGCTCGGCTTCCTTCCGTGCTTCCTGTGCACGCAAAACTTCCTCCTGCTGTTCGTCTAGTCGGCGTCTTCTCTCCTCCGCCGAGTTGTGAGAAACAAGGGATCTAGCACATATTACCTTACCTCGCGCGTGACTAACCTGGGAATCGCCGCTGTCTCTAGATGCGTCGTCGGGTGGAGTCAACGTCCTCTGTTGAATGTTCTCCGTCGTCGGTAGCACCTGGCCTGGTACCACCACTCCATTCTGCATCAGCCAGCTAGTAACTTCCCTCTGATAACGGCGCTCTTCCTTATCTTGGATCTCTTCCCGCTCCACTAAGTCTCTTAACTCTGCGTCACTCACCTGAGTCGCCTGCGCTTGTGATGCCCATAGCAGCCAGTTCTCTGTCCTAACTCGTCGGAATCGCTCCGATAACTCGCGGTGCTCTAACAAGGCTGCTAAAACCCTGTCGTAAATCCTCGTTGCTACGTCGCTCGACTGAGACTCTACTGCCTTCTTCGCTAGGACTGCAAGCTCCTCCGTCTGCTTGAATAACGCTGAGTTATATCCTCTTCTAATCTCTACTAACTCTACCCTCCCGATGTTCGCTGAATCAGCTAACATCTTCCTTACCTTGTCCGCCGTCCGAGTTATATGTCCGGCATGCGCGCGAAGTTTCTTCTTTATCGCGATATCAAGTTCTCTCTCGCTCACCTGACTTACGCTCGGTGGACTTGAAGGATTATTTCGGGAACTACGGGTACTCCTAACAGCCGTCGGGACCACGGCACTTACCATACCCACAGGTCTGGAAACCGGGCTCCGGGCTCTCGCTTCTACTACACTACCCTCCCTATCACTCACCTCTGTCCGGGCTGCCGTACAGTCCTTCCTATCAGTAGCGGTAGGGGGTCCTAATACTATTACCTGAGGCTGCTGTTCTTCCTCACTAGTCACTGTCTCGTCCTCCTGTTCACTTACGTCAGCGTCGCTCGCTGCGTCGTCATAGTCGGCATTGTCATCAACAGTAATATTTACGCTATCGTCAGTCGGCGGTCCGGCCGCCGTCTCATAGCTGTCCTCTAGTGCCTCTTTGTCTGAGACACTCATAGTCTAAATAATATTTGCCTTCCGGCAAAAATCTCGCAAAAGTTCGAGATATAATTATAATTTAACCGAAATACGGTCAAATTATTTGTCAAATAATCAGTTGGTCCAAATGTCAAATAAATTCGCAATGCAATATTGTGAATTTAATGGGGTATATAGTTATAGCAAATACTAACACAATATTTAAACAAAAAATATTATTATATAGCTACTATATAGTATTAAATACCGGTATAGCACAAAATAACTTTGAATCTAATACAAAATATTCAAAATAAACTTGCCACCCGAATATTTCTAATTTTATATATATAGCTCCAATCAACGTAATTTTAATTTCAAATATTATATGTATCCACTAGCGCGTGGCTACATCTTCGGGTTGCGACTCTCTCTAACTCTCTCTCTAACTTGAGCGATTCAAAAAACCATGGCCGGCTAAACCTAAATATCCTAACTAATAAATTGAGTTCAGCTTCGCAGTTAAACAACCGGTAATTTTTTACTGCTTCCACAAACACACTGGTGCCAACAGAACAACTAACCTTGTTTGCTGTGAGATTCCACGTCCGCGTCCAAAGATTCAGGCCCTTCGCTGATTGCAAACCGAACCCGCAGACCCACACGAACCCCAAACTCAGAAGTTCCGTCTTGCCATGTATCTCCAGATGGTATAAATTAACTAAGCGGTTACCTAACATACCGGTACAAAACTCTAGAATTTTACAAAATAATTTTGACCGAAAACTGAATTCTCGCAAACCTAGCTAAAATTTTCAAAAAACTTACTAATTACTGTTTGCCCTAAGGCCTAAGGAACTGCTGTATTCGCAATTAGCAAAACGCACTACCGTACATTCACTGTATGCAGCACAGTAAGTAAAACAGTACACCAACCTAACAGCCTAATGATACTGTGTGTGGTACGGCAAACAAATGTCCTTCTACCGTACGCAGTAACAACAATCAGCCTAATGTACTACTGTACTATCGTACGCAGCCAGTGAATACAGTTAATCTAAACTAACAACCTAATAGAATGAATATACTCAATGTTCTACCGTACGCTAGCCTATAGCCTACAGCAGACGATCACGTGCTCTAAACTTATTGCCTAATACTATGATACTACTATCAGCCTAAGAATACACTATCTGCCTTACTATACGCAGTACAGCAAAGCAATATGCGCGTATTACTGATACGAAGTATCAGTAATCTAAACTAACAGCCTAAGAATACTCTATTTACTGTACGCTACAGCCTACAGCAAACAAGTACGCGTATTACTGATAAACAACCGCGACCTCTATACTAACAGCAGAACTGTTGAACAGACCAATACCCGTTAATATCCTTCTGCCAACCTAATAAGTTCTCGTCTAACCAATAAGACACAAAGACTGCTCTACTGTTAAGTAAAGGGGCTCAGGAGCGTGATATTACTAAATTGTAAGGGTTGCTAAATACAAACCGCTACTTACCGTTAGATGGCGCTAATCTGCCGTCCGCTAATATATTTTACTAAATTTACACAACTCCTGCAAAATCGCTTGTTCCTTTCTCTACCGATTGCTCGATAGAGAGCTAACTGTTCGAATCTATGAGCCACGCAGGAATAACCAAAACAATAAACCCGAGTCGGCTCCCTAAGCTTACTTAAGACGAGTGCGAGAGGCCTTGCACTCAGAGTATTCTTACGCCTAATTCTATCACTATTAAAGCACGCTATTACCTACGTCTTTCTAATCGCGAATACTGGAGGTTCCCTAACGTAATGTGTGAATGCGAGAATATTTAAAATATCAAAATGGTACAGTATCTGTTTCTACGTGGATAATACCACTCCGAGTCTAAAACTGCCCGCGACTGGCTTTAGGCCAGCAAAATTACTAGCGTATCGTGTGTACCGAATAGTGCGTTCTAGCTGATTGCCCGCTAATGCAAATAACCGCTCAGCGTGAATAGTTTACAGTACACTAATTATTACCTTAGCTACTCTCCGCTATGCTGCGTACTAATTCTTAATTTTTTACTAATTAATTACAGTCACAAATATTTAACAGCGTACTAATTACTAAGAGTTCCAGAATACGTAATTCTAATTTATCACGCAACAGGTTTCGCTAGTAATAGCCTAAATTGCCGTATTACTTTGACCTAATCAATAACTAATTATTGTAACTAAGAAATAGAAATCAATCAAAGGAAAAAGAGCGCCTATCTAAGCATTCGTAATCTTAGGCACACTTCAATAACACACCAATCAGCGTTAGAAATCACAGTTTACAATTGTGCAATTCACTACTCGTACTCCACACTCAACGTTGCAATACGCGCAGGCCTCTCCCGGGTACATCTAGGATTCCTAACTAACCCAATTCCTGCCCCCCTAATACTAAATAGAGACAAAACCTGGATCATCAGCCCCCTAGATACTGTACCGGCGATCGGTCTGCGTGCCGCAGTGCAAGATACCCGCCCGCAACGGTGACCCTGGCCAGCGTTGCCCGCTTTGAATCCTCCGCTCTCTCCTAGTCGCTCAACCCCCCTATGCGCCCACCACCCACTGGCACCTTAGCCCTCCATGATACTAATAGCTACCGTAGCGGCGCATGCAAATCACAAAGTCTGACAGTCTCAGGAATCCCTTGGGATTATTGCGCAGAAAAGAATCACATAGAACCATCAATCAAAGGTAGAAATCATAGTTCGATTGTAATTTGCAGTAATCGAAGGAATTATTGAGAAACACAAGCAAAGTAATCGTACTAGCAAATCATTCCAAGAAATTAATCAAAATTAGCAAATTGCAGAAAATACGATATCCTAATACAAAATTAGAGACAGCTCAGCAAGTAAATTGTAACAGGGGTGTGTCATGTGATAAGGCATGAACATATGAACAACAAAAGGCCCTACCGGCACACCGCCAATTTATAGGTGATCCCGATGGGGTGATGCAATAAGGTGACTCAATCGCTCTCCCATTGGCTCTCCAGTCCATGCTAGCATTAAACCAACCTGGAAGCAGTTAATCCAATAAGGAGACCGGATTGTAGCCCTATGCCCTCAAATTATTACCATATATGGTAATGGATCACGTCTCTGGCTGCTGAATGGCCAGGACAGCGTCCCTATATGCTAGCCCTATCAAACTAATATCAGCAAGCACAAAATCCAGGGTCCGAGTAAACTCGCTACCCTGGAACTATCTACATATATCCTAATACAAAATTACGTAGGTAGGGCTACATACTATACAAAATGAATGGATGCAAAATATATGGGCGTTTTAACTTCCTTACCTAAATGTCACCACACTGCGCCTTATCTAAATAATTATACTGCACAACGGACTAATATTACGTACAGTATAACGGACTAATACTGCATACTGCATAATGGACTAATACTGCATACTGCATAATGGACTAATACTGCATACTGCATAATGGACTAATACTGCATACTGCATAATGGACTAATACTGTGGATACAGCGCCATATACCGTAACACTGCCCAATGCTTTCCCTTACGTATTCGAAGGTCCTCCTCACCTGACTTCCGGATCTATGATCCCAGGTAACAGAAGTCATCCACATGCTCAAGCATACCATCTTTTGAGCTTATGCTCATCCGATCAGAGACTTGCTGAGGACTTTCAAAGTTAACTGTCAAAATTTTGGTCTTTCTGGAGTTAATAAAAAGACCAACACTAGAAGCAGCATGTTCTAATGAGCTGAGGAGCCGTTGGGCTCCCTCTAGTGATTCTGAGAGTACTCCTAAGTCATCAGCAAAGTCTAGATCAGTTAGGTACTTGGCAGGATTTCCTCGACTTCTGGAGCCAGTAGGTGGAGTTATCATCACCCCATCATCATTATGATGATCTAAGGACCTGCGTAGAACATAGTCAACCACAATTATGAACAAGAATGGTGCAAGTGTGTCTCCCTGGAAGACGTCCCATTACACTTCAAATGGTTCTCTGTCACCGTCAACAGTAGAGACAAATGTTGTCGAACCATCGCATACTGATCTGATTGCTGCAATAATTTCATCAGGAATCCCATATAATGAAAGTATGCTAAACATACGTGAGATAGAGACTGAATCAGTCACCGTCACCGGTAGAGACAAATGTTGTCGAACCATCGCATACTGATCTGATTGCTGCAATAATTTCATCAGGAATCCCATATAATGAAAGTATGCTGAACATACGTGAGATAGAGACTGAATCAAAGGCCTTAAAGAAGTCAACAAAGATAACAGCCAGATGCCTATCTTTCTTTTTTGATAACTCTTCAATTATCCTTCGGGTATCCTATGGGCTCCATGGTCCCACGAATGCCGAATTGGCCGAATGCCAAAATAAGGATGACGAGACGAATTACAGAAATGCTGAAATGTTTGATCCTGTTTAAACACTTAGTTAGTAGGCCTACAACATAATATAACATAATAATAATACTGTTCGGGTTTGCAATTAGCACAACATTAATTTGACCATGCAGTTAGGTGTATAATAATACTGTTCGGGTTTGCAGTTAGCACAACATTAATTAGACCTTGCAGTTAGGTGTATAATAATACTGTTCGGGTTTGCAATTAGCACAACATTAATTAGACCATGCAGTTAGGTGTATAGTAATACTGTTCAGGTTTGCAGTTAGCACAACATTAATTAGACCTTGCAGTTAGGTGTATAGTAATACTGTTCAGGTTTGCAGTTAGCGCAACATTAATAGACAATGCAGTTAGGGTTATGGTATATGTGTAGTCTTTACCACCCTTGTACTCTAGCGACCTTCCAGAGAATTTGTTAGTTAGGTGTATAGTTGATTTGCATGCGTCTGGAACAGTTAGCACTTTGGACGAAAAAGAGCACGTTAGCGTTTCGAGTGGTTTGCCGGTATGTGAACACCCACTGTGCTAACGCCAAGCATATCTGCCAGGGCGTTCAGCTCGCCTTGTCACATTGGGAACTTCAGTGTCAGGGTATTAACTGAGGCTAGTCTAGTGACTTGCCTCAGGTTCACCAATGCCTTGGTTGGTTAAGGCCTGTAGCACAATTGAAGAAAGTTTTAATTGTCAATATTATATATTATTGTTACAATTTAATAATGAAATATGTAACACACAGTATAATGTCTAAATTGCGAACTGAGAAACACCAAAAGATAACCCTTTTATTGTGGTTTGGATTATGAAATGCCCTACTCAGCAAAGTTGTGCACTTTCTATCACTAACTTACGGTAGCTGTGAGTATAACTCACTAATTTAATGAGTTAGTGATAATGATCATAACGTCGTTAATAGATTTCTATAGCTATACTTACGATGTGTTCGGGATTTACTAGGAGTAAATTGAATCATCGATTCTAGAACTTCTAAAGTTGGGATACCGTTTATGTTCTGAAACACAAATGAATATTATAGTTATCATCAAATCATAAATTATTATTTAATTTAATACTGTACTGGTGGCACAATGCTCAACTTAAAAAATATATATATACATTTAAAAGAAGGTTAAAATAAATTGAGTCAGTGTGGTAGAGAAATCGAATAAAATACATTTAAAAACCATTGATGTTATCATTACCATCTGTTCAATCCAAAGAGGATGCCCAGGGGGTCAGACAGTATGAGTGATTAGTTAGTTATAAATGAGTTATTAATTAGTTAGTATTAAATCATAAATGTAGTTAATAACTGATTTTGTGATTTTATATTTTAACTATATTATGATTTATATTTACTAGTGACGGGCTAGAAGGCCCGATAAGGAACCGACCTTTTATGTCCTATATATAATGTATTGACACTTATCAAATATATCTAGAATGAACACACCAGCAGAACTAGTAGAATCCAGTAAAAACAAAGAGAAACCTGACACTCTTATAATAGAGTAAAAATATCGAGTGTTGAAAAATATCGAGAGTAAAAATATCGATCGAGTAAAAATATCGAGTGTTGAAAAATATCGAGAGTAAAAATATCGATCGAGTAAAAATATCGAGTGTTGAAAAATATCGAGAGTAAAAATATCGATAGAGTGTTGAAAAATATCGAGTGTTGAAAAATATCGAGAGTAAAAATAACGGGTGTTGAAAAATATCGAGAGTAAAAATATCGATAGAGTGTTGAAAAATATCGAGTGTTGAAAAATATCGAGAGTAAAAATAACGGGTGTTGAAAAATATCGAGTGTTGAAAAATATCGAGTGTTGAAAAATATCGAGAGTAAAAATATCGAAGGTGAGAATATCGAGAGTAAAAATATTGCATTTTACTTGAGCATTTTATTTATAATTATGGGACAATATTTCAGTGCATGGGTTACAAAAGTGCAAGTGAATGGCATTATGTAATACACCTTGGGTACCCATTTACCAGATTTATTATACTAGCTAGTTTTTGCTATTTTTTTAATAAATATTATAGAAGAAGTGCTAGCTATGAATTTTGATAAATATATCAAAATTATAAAAAATTAAAATGAAATCATAATTTTTAATTTGTTCTAGAACACATTTTTTAGTTCTAGATCACATTTAAAAATTTTTAAAATAGCTAGTATTTTCTACTTCTTTTTATAAATGTTATATAGAACACGTGTAAGCTACCAATATTTATAAATATCTTTTGTTCTAGAAGATTTTTAGGAAAAAAAAATTATCATACAACCCTTATTTAAAAATTTTTTTACTATCGATATTTTTACTCTCGATATTTTTCAACACTCAATATTTTTACTCTCGTTATTTTTTAACACTTTTTTACTCCCGATATTTTTCAACACTCGATCTTTTCACTCTCGATATTTTTCAACACTCGATATTTTTCAACATTCGGTATTTTTCAATACTCAATATTTTTACTCTTGATATTTTCAACACATATTTTCAAATACAAATATTTTCTTGATATTTTCAGAAGGGAAATATATCATTAACACAGTAAATACAATAGATGTCTTGACTATTTGACTATTTACCTTGACTATTTACTTCTTTTTTATTTAAAAACGTGCCACAACAAGGGAAGTGATAGCTGGATTCGTAAATGCAGCAGCTGAAACTATCCCCATTACTTAAAAAAGGGTAGATCGAAAAAAAAAATTTTTAATGTAACTTTTCCCTATGTTAGAAATGTGTGAAATTACCTAAAACCACATAAAAATTCAACCACATAAAAAATCAACTCTCGAATCTAGCAAAATAAATTACTATTGAAATATTGGTAAATTCCGCTATTTAAATTTGATATTTTACTGTATGGTAGTTGGAAGAGCATATCTAATGGATACCCGAGCATATCTAATGGATACCCGAGCATATAAGATATATATGGGTCCAGTATACCTGATTGATCGCTAAACATTCATTGATTTCCCCATACTTTTCTCTGTGTCTTTGAAGATTACCATCGATAATTCTTTCCATAATATCCATTGTATTTTCGAGTACCAATGAAAACTGCAAATGTAATAATAACTAATTAATTAACAATCGTTAGGATTTATTATAATTTTTTGTATTCTGTCTACTAGCTGGTTATTATAAGGAAACCATGGAAACCAGAATTGTTATTATCCCTATTGTCACTGGGGCATAGGTGGGGAATTCCCCCCCCCCCCCCCCCCCCTAGTTTAAAATTTCTGTAAAACATTACAGCAACATTATGTATCTGTCTAAATGTTTTTTGAGAATTAGCCAAATTTAATGGCGCATCTTTTGCAGAAAACGGCGTTGCAGTTGGCTTTCACCTTTTTGATATGGCCGTCATCTCAAAATTTGGTTCCCAGCATAAATTTTTTCGAAATTTTCGAGTACACCAAAATCACGTGCCACTACGTCATTTGCGGTGCACTAAAATTTGAAATATTCAAGATTCTGAAAATATTATGCCTAAGTTTTGCTTTAAAAGCATTTTTATAGGTTTTCTGGGTCGCTAATTCAAATGAGTTTACTCTAAAAACCTTAACACCTAGTAATGGTACCGCATTTTTTGTGCACCAAAATTTTGGCGTGGCATACTTGAAATTTTTACAAATTTATGAGATTTGGAAAAAACACCCAAAGATTTTATTTGTATTTTGGGTTTGTTTTTTAAATTATTTTTTTATCTTTCAATGTATTTTCATGTTTTCCGTTAAGCTGAATCGATTGAATGTAATATAGAAGAAACATGAAGACCTAGTTTGTAATTTTGAAATAAAAACTTGAAATATAGGCATATTTTCGAAATTTGATGTGCCACTCCCTAATTTTAGTGTGCCAAAAATGAGGTACCACTACGTATTCTGGTTTGTAGAGTAATCTCATTCGATTCAGCGACACATAACTCCTATAATAATGCGTTGAAATCGAAACTTGGGTGTATTTTAAGAATCTTGAATATTTCAAAATTTGAGGTGCCACACCCTAATTTTGCTGCACCAAAAATTAGCTGCCACTACGTAGACATGTCTTTAGAGTGATGTTATTCCAATCAGCGACTCAGGAAACCTATAAAAAGGCGTTGAAATCAAAATAGCAGTCTTTTCCGTATCTCATGATTTTCAATAGATTCTTTTTGAAGTGCCAGGCCCACTCCTTAGATGCACGAAAAATAGCATACCGCTTATTTTTTATGGAATTTTTTTTAAGGTTAGGAAATGTTCACGGATAATTCTTCCAACTACAGTCCAAATATCGTAGGATTTTGTTGGATGATTACTAATAAAATGCAGTGGGGGAGGGGGGGGGGGATCGGCCCCCCGCTTGTGCTACTAATGGTCTAAACACCACAGTGCTATTCGGCATGTCGAATTCAGGGTGTTCATAGTTACCTGAAATAATTTAAAGTTTGTTTAAAACTTGCACTTTTCTATCTCCTATATATTATCAAAGACCAATATATTTCTCCCCGAGGGCCAAACTGTGTCACCACCGTTGTGATCAACAGATCGCAATGCAAATCCTTGCTGGAATCCGTGATTCCAACACCCACTAAGAAATTTAAATATTCTCAAACAACTTACACTTGACAAGTGCATACAGGCCTATCAAAGATGGAAGTCAGCGGACAAAGTGACACCATCTTTGGAAGTGCTCTACCATAAATAAACTCTCCTTGTACGAATGCGAAAAACGGACCCTCAACATCATCAAACTTGACACATCCAATAATGGGAGATCAATGCATAACTGTGGCAACTGCGGGAGGTGCCCACATAACTCAAGAAAAAAACAGTTTAGCAAAGGGTGTTCTTTGGCAATTCTGGTAAAACGAGGTGCTTCAAACCTTGTGGCTGCAGACAGGTTACCCCAAGGGATGGCTGGCTGATTAACCTGATGCATTTACAATCCTGGTAATACCACATCGAACACTGATGTCCCTCTCCTGAAGTTGATGGTCTCATCCTATCCTGAGAGGTTTGTGTGGATATACGGATCCCCCCTCGTAGACTTCCAAGCACAACTTCCTCATCACCCAGGAATAAACTCCTCTTCCCCACCACCCTTGGAATTTGTAACTAAAGAGCAAATTTTGCTGGAGTTTGAGGATGTTTTTGACAGCAAATCGGTGCCACTCCGACCCAAGCATGGGCAACCAATGCATGCATATTGAACTAAATAAAACCCAATGCAAAGCTATACCATGCCAATGGTGCCTGCCCAATTCCTTTTGGCTCCGAAAGGAGGCATTGGAATACCTGGATGTCCTCGATCCTGCGGTGTCATTGCTCGTACAGAAGAACCAACTGAATGTGCAGAGGCTGATGGGTATACCCCATGACCATGTTCGCGCCCAAACCTAAGGGGGAGCTCCACCTCCGTGTAGATATGCGTAACCTCAACAACCAAATATGTTGTCCATACTATCCTACACTATTCCATGGAAGGCTATTGCTGAGATCAACCCTAAAGCATGTATCTTTTTTAATGCCTATTGCGGCTGCTGGCAGATCCCAGTGGATGATGAGTCCCAGGGCATTACCACTTTCTTGACCCCATGGGGTGGATCTAGACACAGTATAATCACCGAGGATATGGTTTTCAATGAAACACCAAAGAAACATGCAGCCCATGTCCGTGAGTTCCTCACTCATTGTCGCAAAATCCATATTTCGCTGCACCCAGGAAAGATTCTATATACCAAAGACTCAGTAAAGTTTGGTGGATACACTGTTGGGGGCACTGGGGTTGCACCCGATCCTGATAAACTGAAAGCGATATCCTCATTCCCTCATCCAACAGATGACATGGCTTTAGAAAGTTTCATGGTTTTAATGGAGCAGCTGTCCCCATTCTCAATACAAATAAACTCCACTCCATCACCCTTACATACACTGCAATACATGTTTGAATGTAATGCAGATCACGAACGAGCATTCCAGGATTGTTGTTAGAACCTCATGCATTCAACCCCCCCTCCACATTCCCGACTCGAGACCAACACTTTGCGACTCAAGGGTCTGGGTTCGGTTATGCACTCCTCCAACAACATGGAGAGAACTGCAAACTCATTGAGTGTAGCTCTCAATTTACTAGTGACACTGAATTGCATTATACAAAAATAGTACTGGAGCTCCTCACGGTGGTCTGGGTGATTATAAAGTGCCACTTCTACTTCCTTGGATTACCTGTCTGCGCAGAGAGTAAATGCCAAGATTGCAGGATACCAATTCCAGACAACATGGCTAAATGGAAGGATCATTCTATTCCTGATGAGCTATCATTCACCCCCATTTCCAACCCTATGCCTGTTGACATCACTGATGATGGTGAACTCAGCGGACTCCTCCAAACCATTTTACAGCAGACGGCTACTACAATTATAGGCAATAACGTAACATCCATTGCAGACACTCTCCCTGCAGATCATGTGGGTATTAGGCCAGAAGACTCACAATACATCTTCATAAGGCAGTCCCAGATGTCGCCGCTTCTACTGGTAAAAGGAGGACCATTTATCAAACGAAGGTGTAAGGGAACTCCTCTGGAAAAGGTCACCAGAGGTATATCTTTCGTCGGGTGCGTGTGAGATAATCGAAAGACCACAAGTGCTCTCTAGTAGAAATGCCTACCTCCCTTCCCACATGACTTCCGATTTCGCCATCAGTCCACAAGTGGCCAATCGAGGATATGCGATAGACAAGTGCAATAAATAAGAAGGTTCTTGTTGACTGATGTTTAATGGCATTTACTAGTAATAATATCTCACCAATAAGAGCTATTGCACATATGGTGCAAAGTAGTGTAATAACCGATAACACATATAAATACTTTAGTAAACATAATCAAGTAAAAGACATTTACTATAGAAATACACCCATGGAATAAACTGCTTTACCAAAAACATAATGTAATATACCTCCAATAATTGGCATCAACATCTGACTAATCTCTAATATAGGTTACACCTTCACCTGTTGTATACAAATTACTAGCTACTTCTTTCTTAGCCGTGAGTGACCTGGTATTTCCAACTGCGTACTAATAGTCCCCTTCTACCATAACAAATAACCAAATGCATTGCCCTTACTGTATCACATCCCTACAGTAGTTATTGCATCATTGTTCTGTCTGCCAATACATATTAAACACCCGATTTCTAGGCTCCAATATGCAATCACACCTCTTCAATGTCTTTGTACTCACATCATACCATCACTCACTCTGTAGCCAATATGTCATCCTCGGTTACTACCCTCTTAATTATGTTGCTTATTGTGCCGTTTATTGGTTTGGGATTACTTCACTAACAGAAGGTATCCTCATCCTCTATGTATCTCGCATAGTTGTCCCGACAGCTGCTTGCTGGATGACACTCACCCAACTACCACTCCTCTCTCATTGGGTGTTGAAGGACTATATAACATGCACGTCAGTGCGTCCATTGGCCAGGCCTCATAACTGACATTCGCACCACTGTATGTGCATGAGACTCTCTTCCCCCACCCCAGCCTCACCAATAAACCATTCTTGGATGGGCTGCAATCAACTCGCCCATTTCAAGACGTGCTATGTGACATTTTCACCCACAATGGGCAACATTTCCTAGCAGTGGTGGACCGCTACATATGGTGGCCAGCACTATTCAGTTTCCATGCTGCTCCCACGGTCACTACAACAATCCACTCCCTTCACCACTGGTACATGCGTTTCAGCATCCCCAATCGATGTAGATCCGACAAAGGAACAGAGTTCACCAACCAAATTCTTATGAGAGTGGTGGATATGCCCAGTGACATCATTCAATAATAAACACAATCAAACAGCCAAGCAGAGTCGGCTGTGAAGGCCCTGAAGTTACTGCTTGCCACAACGGATGGGCAAAGTGACTTAGAAGCATTTCTTTAGGGCCTCCTTGAGCTACTGAATAACCCACGCGAATCTGTCATTTTATGCGCCCAAATAGTATGAATTTGTTCACCCTCTACGATTGCAGGTACCTTCCACCAATCTCAACATGAGATCTGGACAGCCTTCGATGTAGTTGCACCTACAATCCGTGAACACCAGACCATGCAATACAATCGAGGCACACAGGCCCTTGGACCTATAAGAATAGGAACACCAGTTCCAATCCACCATCCCACCAGAAAACAGTGGAACCGCCATGGAGTCGTGGTTGATGAATATACTATTATATAAATATATAAAGAATATAAAGAATATACAATTGATTGATTGTATTAACTTGAAAAACATAATAAGAAATGCTAGAATTATACCGACCTGTGTTACTAAATAATCACTGTTTGAAGATGTTCCTTGGACTCTCTGAGACGTCAAACCGACTATGGCAAGTACAACTATCATCCAATTAAACGGCAGCATTTTCCTGTGATTAATAGTATAAATAAATGAATTGGAAATAATAATACAGGTATGGTACATAACAAATAGCCAGACCCCCCGACCCCACCCCCTAAATAATAAGGTATTTATTTATTTACAGGTTACGATTTTTTGTGTCTTATCGCGAGATATTTCCACTTTATCATTGGAATTACTTTAATTAACCTAATTGAATTATTTGGCGTACAATTCGCGCATTCTTCAGTCTGGGGGAAGAATTATTTATAGTGGCATGCCTATATCGCATTGACATGCTGGCTGATGTTTAGAATTACAATGTGTCAGCCTACATATTTTAAGCAAAATCTCGAGAACGAATCTCACAAATATATTTCATATTTATTTAAACTCATTGATTTTATACACTAATAAAATATTCTGATGACCGTGAATTTTAGAAGATTTGCTTAATTTTAATGTCCTCCAAATTCCAACAATTTGTCTGTCAATTTTTTTACTTAAAGTTAACTCAGCCCCAATGTAGTTAACATGTACAAGTTAGTTCTCTTAAGCAAATAGGTTCCACCTTGGTGTAGTGGTTTGTAATAAATTCACATCCCTTGTGGAGGTCGTGGGTTCAATCTCCGCAAGGGCCAGGGCAGTTTTAGTTTCGGCACGAATGGATTGAAGGAAGGACTAGGCAGGGCTCACCTCTATGCCTTGCATTCTTAAATAGAAGCTAAATGAGTACTGAAGTTTCCTCTGGGGAGTATAGTTCTGTTGGGACCGCACTGGAAATAAGTCGTAAGACTTTGTGCGTAATTAATTATTAAATTTAAAAATTAAAAATTTCGTAAACATTTATTTAAAAATAACATATCATACAATAATTTATCGGCAGAACTGACCCTTCTGCCGATGGCCTATGCGACATCTTAGAGTATTTTATTTCAGTAATTAAATATATAAACAGCTGTACTATTTTATTTATTTATTCTTTTACATTTACTTCCATAGTCAATCTTCTGGTGTAATGTTTTTTTTTTTTACATTTTACTTAATATTCACTTGTTCATTATAAAAACATAATATTTATTTACAGTATTTCCACAAAAGTTTATTAGCAATTTTAATGACTTTAACCCTTTGCCATAGCAGTATTTTATTTTACAGTAATACTATTTTAATAGTAATTTTAATTATTGATCTTTGAATATGTAATAAATAGGTAATAATAATATGATAACTTTTAAGAGTATTTTTTAAAAATGTATTTTTCATCATTTTTTAAATCGCCAGGAACTAACGTGCAGTGTATTTATTGTTCAACCCTGCATAAGCAATTGATTAAATTAAATACATTTTTAAATAGATAAATTTTACAAAATTTCATATACCAATACCGGAAGACAACATAAATACTTCGGAGTGCAATAAATTAACTACCTTCACTTGTTTTCCTTTTATGTCAATATTTGCGATTTCAGATAGATTTTCATCTGTTAATAAACAAAATTAAATAGAGAAAACTCAGCAGACGCTTGTGAGTATGTTGGATAGACCAACTGTAATTGATGTCTATGTAGGTATATAGTCTACGTGGGTGAAGATTCTAAGACGTGTACTCAGTAGGTAGACAGAGCAACTGTATGTAAGAATAAACTACAATAAGTTACGTGGAGTGTGTTAAACGAAATAACTGTATGTGTATTGTATATACTGTGCGAATCGTCATATAGCCAGGCAGTGGTGCAGTAGTCGGAGTTTTTTAATAATCGTAAATTATGAAGCTGCAATATGTGACATCGAGCAATTATACTGTACTGTGCCAACATTCCAACAACCTTATATGGAGTGATAACGGCTATATTATACGGATATAGTTTTATTATTATATAGTCACACCATTTTTACGCAATAAATAATGTTAAGAGCTAGCCGAGCTTTTACTTCTATTTTTCAATAGTCTATGGCTTCTTACTGTA
Source organism: Nemertoderma westbladi (assembly GCA_032718475.1). Lineage (NCBI taxonomy): Eukaryota > Metazoa > Xenacoelomorpha > Nemertodermatida > Nemertodermatidae > Nemertoderma > Nemertoderma westbladi. The sequence continues at coordinate 48,405 of JAUCBJ010006628.1, read as the reverse complement.
TGTCCATAGGGGTAAGTGTAAAAACACCACCAGTTTAGTCATTAACAAACGGCAAATTATGCATATGTTACATTTTTCTTAGACCTAGCGATGCATTTTTTGGTAATAAAGCACCTGTAACTCGTGCAATGCGAAACTCATTGCGCATTTGCTGCCAGTTCCACTAGAGTCGGGGACGTTGTGCATCGCACAACGAGAACGAGAAGCGGTCGGAACAGTTGGAGTTGCAATAGCGGCAGATACAGTCGGCAGTGAGCGAGTCGCAATAAATGTTCGTCAACAAGATGCATAGCTGAAGTGTAATTGGTGCTGTAATATGTAATGTATTCCTAGTAAACGTTTAATGTAAGTTGATTTTATGTGATCAAGTTCCTTCAAATTTGCAAATGTTAGGAAATCATTATTGAGTTGCATTTTATTGATCACAATAATAATTTCAACCAAAATCATCCAAATGATTTACTATATATATCTATATAATCCAATGCAAGGTTCAGTGAAAATACGGCTTATTCAATATAGAACTACAAAACGAGTAATTTTACATCCTTGCCTAAGGTAACAATAATGACCATGACTTTCTTGAGACGCCTCTTAAAGCAAACTGGCCTTGAAAATACGGATGATCTAGCAAATGTCATGGGTGAAAAAGAGTTGTAGCGACGCATTTTTGTCGACAAGTAGGCACAGTAATCTTAATATATATGTAATATATATAATGCAGCATGCAATACAGCATGCTGATAGTAGTAGTAAGAAAAACGGATAATGAAAATCAAAATATTCATACCCTGCATATTGTTCCGAAGTCCTTGCATTACAGTGTAGTTCTCTAAAATAACTTACAAAGTAATTTTAATTAACAAATTCGTGCTGCAGCTCCCATTTATGGAGATATAGCAACAGACCCTGTCCTCATGAAGTTCCGTCATTGGGCACTGAAATTGACAAAACCTTATCGAGGCTTTAGGGGAAGTATCTAGCCAATATTATGTCTATTAATTTAATTAAAGAATATAAATTATATGAGTTTTGGTTAAAGGTAGTGCTTTGGGGCGAAGGAATTATTGCGCCTTCAATAATGTTAAGAAAGACATCTTGATTAAATTGCATGCCAGTCATCAGAATATAAAAAAAATTGTGCACATGCAAGACAACTGTTTATTGGCCAGGAATTATTAATAACGATACAAAAACCACATTTTTGATTCGTATGTCCCAATAATATTAATTATTAAGTTTAACGGATGAACTACTGATATTTGGCACTATACCTATACCTATATATTGTTTTCAAGCTGCTCTTCAGATATATTTAGCTTAGCCAATAAAGTCTTTGTGGTAAAAAAACGTTTTATTAGGTTATCCAATAGTGACAGAATTCCTCCAGCTTTCCAGATTGAATCAAGCATTAGTTGCACTTCTCTGAATACGGAGTAAGTCCAACCTTAACTACATATGGTGGACCTAAATTCCAAGCTCTTGTCACTATCTCTATCGATGGATGGATGGGAGATGTGAATTGGCGGTCATACAACTCACAAAGTAATAGGTTGTGATGAAAACAATGTTGTCTAATGCCAGTTATCAATGTTAAAGATATCGTACAACTTAAACTGCACTCAGAATAATCTCAATTACTGCCGGTACCGGTAGCCCGTTATCAACCCCAACACCAATCAGTTCTAGTACAGCAGTACTTACCGTACCGGTATACAGTACATCAGTCTATTGTTTTTCCGTCCAGAAATGGACTTAGATCCTACTTTTTCCCCACATAGGTATGTCGAATCAGCAGTACAAGTTGTTAAAACATTGTGCATTGTGTCTGCAAATGGAGCACATTCATACTCAAAATTATGCTCCATAAAATATAATTTATCACTTATCAAATTATGAAATCCAGAACAATTTTTTGTTATTAAGGGGGGGTTGGGGGTGGGGTGGGGGTACACCATTTGGGTCCAAAATATTGCGATAGTATTTTTTTATGATCGATTATAATGGACGATTAAATGTTTCTAAATCTGGGGTAAACCGCCATTTAATATCTCTTTTAGTTTTCAAGCTATAACAATTTCCTTTTAGGGTGCCCTATTGAAATTACTATTACTTACTATGTATATAGAAAAGGTCTATTATCTCGAAATATTTTATTTATGAAATTGTCAACTTCAAAACCCTACTACTTCTACAATTGTTGAGCAATTAGTCTGAAACTTTCTCTGGAACTTTTGCCAAACAACATGTTTACCAAGTTTGGATATGTTTCATTAAGATTTGGATCATTTGAAGATTGATTAAGATCGTTATTAACGTTTAAAATTTGACATAACAGAACAACAGACACACCGATTGAGTTAGTGGTACCCGTATGCTAAGCTCGCTTACTTTCGCAGCTCGCCCCACAACCAGTACATATTAGTAAATGGCTCAGCAATGTCAATGACTGACAACCTGGTAATGACTCACCTCGCCATCCGTCTACCATAGAACAATATCAGGCTGATCAGGTTATACAATAGCAGTGTCTGGTAAGTCCCAATAAAAGAACTAAATGTTATATATATTTCAAACATAATTTCTCTCAATTTAGTTTAGGGAGTTCATTAGTTAGATTCATTTTTGACATTAATGGGACCAAAACCATTTGAACTTCCTATTGCCTAACCTATTTACCATTATAAACCTTACCACTCCAATTGTCCAAATGTATGTACAGCATATATTTCCTATACAATTCCTCAAAGTTAAAAAAAACAATAGGAAACAGTCAGCTGAAGCTGGAGGCGTCCCGGAGGCACCTCTTGCGATACCCGGTGGGTGCTACACCTATCCCAAATTTTGCTCCCAGCTAATTCAACTGGTCCTCACTTTATCAACTTTATTTAGTTCAACATTATCGACACTTGTTTGAACCCCCAATGGATCTCGAACCTTCAACCAATAGATTGTATACCTCGCGCTCAAACAACTGAGCTACTCAGAGCTACTCAAAGTTCACTAGATATGAAATAAAGAGAAAGTTATATCCGTTTATTAAGCAATAGTTATACCAGTATATGAGTCAGTATAGGCTAAAGTAATAGTAAAATAAATAATATATATAAAATCCAAAATAACATGCAATAATTATAGTGCGGATAGAATACAGTATGTCTACAAACCCAAAACAGCCATTACATGATATTAGATTCAAAATATGCTATAACCACAAGAAAGACAACCATTAATCTTACATATAAATAACAACCATTAATACTAGGATACATATTAATAACAACCATTAATACTAAGATACATATAAATAGCAACCATTAATACCAGGGTAGTATATATAGTAGAGAGAATAATGCCTCATGGAGATCTTCCCATTGATATCGGACTCCCCATGCACCCAGAAGCTCCTTATTTACCTAGCCCACAAGTTTCAAAACCAGATTGTATCTACTAATCCAAAATGTTGATGTTCCCAGTTCGAAAATTATATAGAAGGACTTCAATTAGCTTCATTTTCTCCTATCAATATTAATTTTATGCTCCACCAACATATAAAATGTCCTTCTCTTTATAGTGGTCTTGAATTGGTTGTAAATATTTTACTTTGTTTTATTTGTTAATTTTACATATAACCCATATTGCAGTATCTTAAATAAATGTTGTACTTCAGAAAAATGGGATCCACCGGGTTGTAGCACTTCTTCCTACAGAACTACAGTAATTATGCTGGTCAGCCAAAACCTCAGAAATGTGACTTAGTGGGATCTACCATCATCTATAAGATAATATTATTTTAATCTGACAAGGGAAAATTTATTGATGTAACCAACATATTGAGTAAAAATTATTTATTATTCAATGTCGTAGATTTAATTAACTGAATAACTTGGATCTTAAGTTCCTGGGTTTAACCTCTTTCCCTTCCCCCCACTGGGAGTACGATTAAATAAGATATAATAATTTTTTAGTTTGTGTAAATAACCCTGTAAAAGCCGATTTGCACAAAATTATACATCCATAGTATGTGTACACATATAATAACCTAGCCGTGATCCATTGGAGACATGTAGCAAAATAGAGAATGGGGTTGCCAACAAATCCCTCTTCGATTAATGATGCTTTAGAAGATACACATGTAAAGAAGGAGAGGTCAAGCATCATTTCAAACATCCATCATCCATATTAGAATTGGAACAGAATGTGTGGCCGAGACAGCCACCCATGCCAACAGATGTATTACAGAATCAGCAAACAAACCTGGTTTTTCCCCCTGATGTATGATATCTACAATTCCATTCTCTGAGATACAATGCTCAACATCACTCTTTCAAACTACCTCAATCTTGCATTATACAAGCACACACTATAGTTGCCAGCAGTTCAGCTATCTTATAAAATAAATAAGAGTACGTCTGAAGAACTTGACATCCACCTCTCATAAGAAGTACAACAGAGTGGTGCAAATGGTCAATTCTGTTTCTGAACTAAACATTGCTATCACAAGTAAAGCTGGGTGATGGATGTTGTCTCAATGGTGACTACAGCATAGATTTAAAGTACCTACAGAGACCGCATGGGAATTGGAGCAAGGCGGGCTCAGGTTTAACCCTGCTATCTAGCAACCTTGAAGATAAGTCTACCACTCATTTAAATACCTTCTTCCTCATGAAATATTCATTACCCATTCCAAGATAAATTTATTTCACGACACTGCACCCTATTTAACCAATTTGATCCTTTTACACACTGACCTCCTTGCTGAATTGTATTACTCCATCAGATAGGCCCTCCAGAAATTTACAACACACATATCAATGACAGAGCTTTGTTCTAGGTGTATTTCACTACCATAGGTCTCACCATAACCAGCACTATACAGCTTGCACCTTCTTCCTTCTTGGCTTCTCTGGCTATCCCCACTGATCTTTTTGATGGCTCTATTAACCTCAGAACCCACAGCTGATTTGTTTGGATAGCTTTTCTAACCAGAGCTGACGCAGTCAACATTATAGGCCAGGAAATGTGGAAATCATTCGTATTGGCCTATGACGTTTATCCGAACCCCTGTGAGAGGCAAAAGAGAGATTGGATGATCAATTTATGACAAAAAAGGGAACCTCCTTTCCGATATCACTGGGCTGAATTCCATTAACAGCAACGTAGAAAGTTAGCTTGATGCAATTCTTCCCTCAGAATGAAGCTCAACAACCGTCAGTCCTGCATCACCAATACTACTCGACTTGGCAATAATGTGACAAAACCTGACAAAAAATGTGACAAGCTCATCTGCATTGGTCTGGTCTACATTGTCTGATACTTAAGAGTAATGCTGGTTGGAACCCAGGATCAGTATATTAAGCAATATAGAAGAGTGGAACAGGAAATGGAAAATTGGTCGATGGGATGACCTTTGTCCAATGGAACGTTGTCCAAAGGTCATCTTCTGATTTGGGATGCAATCATGTCGAATTACAAGTCATATCGCTTCGAGCCAGTCCTTAAATTGAGGTGTGAACTATTGAACTATAGTTTGAGTCACGTACTAGTGAAGCAATATATCTCTAATTGTGATAAATATAATTTGATATGTGCAGTATCAATATTTTTAAATTGTAAATCTATATAAATTGTAATGTTTGTAATGTGCATTGTAAAATTGAAATTGAAATTAAATTGAAACTTAGTGGTGGGTGAGACCGAGATTGGAATCACCATGAAATACTTAGAACTAGTGACTACACCTTCTAACTGTGGCTATAACTTCTCCCTGGAAGCATTTGAGACATTAGTTCAGCACACATGGAGCCAATAGACATGCCACCTCTCTTAATTCCATTGCCAATCATTCCTTTCATAAGCTTCTCCTGATCGCAATATTAATTGAAAATGGTTCATCAACTTTTCGGCACTATTGACTTTTGAATAGCTGGGCTTTATTTTGTTATTTTTAGGTCAGATATTATGGTAACTAAACCAAGGTGAATTTGTCTTATGGAAGGAAACCCTAGCATGCAATATTTAATGGGCCCTTCAAATTGAGAATTTTAGCAGGTATTTTTACACAGCATGATCAGTGATTTCTACAGGATTAACCTCACCTCACGTCATACTGCATGAAGCTACCTGATATCACCCAACTAAATATTGCATCAGACTTTGTATTTTATAATAATTTCATTCCAAATATTTTCTTTTGTAACCTACATTTGGCACTCATCTGCTTAATGGGCCAACTCCAGTGCCGTACGAAGGGCTGCCGAAAATAAAAATTAACTACCCCTCAAATTTTTTCTGATTACTCGAGTAATACAAAAAAACGGAATGCAAATTAATCTCTATTAAATTCTGCATAGAAATTAGATCTTATTTGATATTTTATAAGAAATGATATAATGAAAAAAAATTAATGACAATTCAAAGCATCACAATTACTTTTGCTGATATTTGTATTTTGTGCTGACATTTTTGCTGATTACATCACCAATTTAGTGAATTTTTTTGATTCGTATATTGAATCACAAAGAAACATTTAAACTGTTTTGGCTGACCTGGGCTGCAATACCTGTTAAACACCCTATTCCATATAAAATAAAATGTCTAGAGAAAACACATCATCAAAAATCAACATACATAAATGATACGACATATTGAGTTCCATCAAGTCCTGTTGTCAGACCTTGGCCCTGATTCGTATCACTAATATTTTTTCCACCATTGAGATTACCCTCAAAAGATGAACCAAACCACCAGCCCCCGGGACTGGAACCACCGAACTCCTCAACTAAATTCCTATCATGAAGGTCGTCGTTGTCATTATCAAATGTAGAAAAACGTTTACCATTGATATTCTGCATAAAAAGCGCATGAGTAGCCAAAGGCACACCTAATACACTAATATCACATCCATTCTCAACACCACCACTTACTTCGGCCATGAAAGTGGTCGAATCGACAACATGAAAGCTGTTATATTTGGAACAAGTAAGTGTATATTCGGTCTGGTGTGTTACATCCCAACCATCATGTGCCAGAAACACTCTGAGTACAGCTGTGCGATTCACTGACTTTGCTAACTTCGTAATGGCAGCAATATTTTTCAATCCTAACCAATAACTACTTTCGTTTCCAAATCCATGTGTATATCTCTTCCAACCCTGAGCAAAATCAAAATTTTTGAATCGAAACATCCGATTTTGAATCATAAGAAAACCCTTTGAAACGCCATTTGATTCATACACTCGGCATTTTAACAAATCTATACCTTCGGGGTTTAGTAAGCCACACAAACCCAAATCCTTGTAATCAGTACATCCATCTTTTGACAACTCATTCAGACATGCTTGTTGAGCTTGCAGCCTTTGGGTCTCCAAAGCTTCTGCCCGACTTGCCATAAGAGTTACACACCTTCTATAAGCTTCAGGATAGGTGTCTTCCAATACATCGCAAGATGTACCCAATGTAGTCACCCCACCATTCTCATCAGAACCATCACTGCAATCATCATGACCATCATTTTCTTTGTTATAAGGTATGCATTCCTGGTGGTTGAGGCATGCAAAATCTGTATTATTACTGCAAGGTGTGTAACCTGTGCAATTTCCAATAAAATTGTCCTCATCTGAGTAATAAACATCAAGAGTAGCATTACGTTGAACACAATTTGAATTTGTGTCACAAACTACATCTGGGGGAAAACATACAAGTATGAAACGATCTTGGTAAGGAGGTGCTCTTTGGAAGGGGCAGGTGAAATCAGTCGGGTTGTCACAATCTGCCAGTTGGAGAGAAGTTTTTTCAGCATTACAGTACATTTCGTCCGATTCATCCATACACTGAGTGCCATTGTGGCACAGCTGGCTGTCAGGAATACAAGAGAAATCACCCAAACACATAAATTCACCAAAAGCGCATCCCCCATGACTACAATTCTTCTCATCGGCTTTATTTGGACAATCGACCTTTCTGTCACATTTCCAACTTTTATTAAGACATGTTCCATATTTATCTCCACATTGAAATTGTGTTGTTTTATTACAAATTACATTGTGAGCTGCAACGGAAATAATAATATTATGAATGAGTATGAAGAGGGATACCTCTGCAGATCATTTTTTTTCAAAGACTGCGTCACATTTTAGGGACTATCAATGTGTATATTAAAACACTAGAAAGAAAGGCCATTGTGTAATTTTTGACACAAAATGGTGTTGGTCAATACCTCACATGTTACTTTATTGCTTGAAATGTGAGGTTACAGGGAGAGCCATAATAATTGTAATTTTATAATAATCTAATAATTTACTACTCTAAACAATCAATCCTTCTAGAACTCATTTCTAGAATGACTTTTTCTCCACGGCATAAGCCACTTTACTAGGAGGGCTATAACTACTTGGGGAAGGGAGGGTGCAATACAATTGCGTCAGAAGGGTTTGGGTTGCAGTCGATGTATCCGCCAGTCGAGGTACCTGGTTGATCAATATCCATAGGAGGTCCACTTCTTTCCTGTGGTGGAACTACGATATCGATACGTTTATCGGAGGGCTGAAGGGTAGGGTGGGCCTTATTTGACTTTTTTTTCGAATTCCGACTTCTAATAGTGAAAAAAAGTTGTGGACCAATGAAATAAGACTCTAGTACAAAAAAAATTAAAAAAAAATTTCATCTTTAGGTTCCCCCAGCTCCTTCAAATTTCAAAAATTTCCAAAATTTCGAAAAAAATCACAATGTTAAAAAATTAAATTTTCCGACTTCTAATAGTGAAAAAAAGTTGTGGACCAATGAAATAATTAGTACAAAAGATATTAAAAAAAAAATTTCATCTTTAGGTTCCCCCAGCTCCTTCAAATTTCAAAAATTTCCAAAATTTCGAAAAAAATCACAATGTTAAAAAATTAAATTTTCCGACTTCTAATCGTGAAAAAAAGTTGTGGACCAATGAAATAAGACTCTAGTACAAAAGATATTAAAAAAAAATTTCTTCTTTAGGTTCCCCCAGCTCCTTCAAATTTAAAAAAATTCCAAAATTTCGAAAAAATTCACAATGTTAAAAAATTAAATTTTATTTCTTGTAATAATATAATAGCCGTTTTAAACGTGTTGCTGAAACACGAAATAAATAGTAACAATAAATTTGGACAAACAGTTAGTGTCTATGAGCTTCCCACAATGCTGTCAATGTTTAGCAAAATGTCAATTATTTCATAGATTAAAATCTATTTAGTTTAGCTAGGAAGCGATTGAGTTATCTGTTTAATTGTGGTACACTATTTACTACACAAATACACAATTCAAATTGTAATTACCGGTAATAGCGGGAAATTTAAAATGCATAAATTTGCAATTTAGTTAGGCCAGTCAACTGTCATACATTGGACATTCACTCAGGTGATTACCGATCTATTGAATGTTGCTGGTCTTACAGTACATTCTATTTACTACACAAATACACAATTCAAATTGTAATTACCGGTAATAGCGGGAAATTTAAAATGCATAAATTTGCAATTTAGTTAGGCCAGTCAACTGTCATACATTGGACATTCACTCAGGTGATTACCGATCTATTGAATATTGCTGCTCTTACAGTACATTCTATTTACTACACAAATACACAATTCAAATTGTAATTACCGGTAATAGCGGGAAATTTAAAATGCATAAATTTGCAATTTAGTTAGGCCAGTCAACTGTCATACATTGGACATTCACTCAGGTGATTACCACCGATCTATTGAATGTTGCTGCTCTTACAGTACATTCTATTTACTACACAAATACACAATTCAAATTGTAATTACCGGTAATAGCGGGAAATTTAAAATGCATAAATTTGCAATTTAGTTAGGCCAGTCAACTGTCATACATTGGACATTCACTCAGGTGATTACCGATCTATTGAATGTTGCTGCTCTTACAGTACATTCTATTTACTACACAAATACACAATTCAAATTGTAATTACCGGTAATAGCGGGAAATTTAAAATGCATAAATTTGCAATTTAGTTAGGCCAGTCAACTGTCATACATTGGACATTCACTCAGGTGATTACCGATCTATTGAATGTTGCTGCTCTTACAGTACATTCTATTTACTACACAAATACACAATTCAAATTGTAATTACCGGTAATAGCGGGAAATTTAAAATGCATAAATTTGCAATTTAGTTAGGCCAGTCAACTGTCATACATTGGACATTCACTCAGGTGATTACCGATCTATTGAATGTTGCTGCTCTTACAGTACATTCTCTTATTGGTGAATTAATGGTGATTTATAATTTGATATCAATATTATGGAATTGAGGTCAATAACTGTTGAGCGTCCCATATTCGGCCGTCCTGAATATTTGAAAGCCAATGTATTACCGACACACAAAAATGTGATGAAATACTTTTTATTGGTCAAAGATGAACTTAAGTTGCTGCGAAATTCTAAAGACCCAGGAATTGGTGAATGTTCTCAAACTGTTGCCGATAAGGTCCTTTCAATATGGGCAACTGCATCCATACCAACTGTTTCAGTATCACGTGTAGTTCAGCTGATTAAATCCTACTATGGGAAATATCAAACCTTGATGAAACATTACAGAGATTCGTTTGAGAAATCATCATATAGAGAAAAGCTTGCAGTTTTTGAGAAACATTCTGAGAGTCTCTTTGACATATGCAGCTGCAAATGTAAAGATCCAGGTAATAGCTGTAAGTGCCAAAAATTCATAAAATTCCAGTAAAAGAACTCGAGTTCATCCTTGACCAACGCTCTCATAGAGCTATGTATATCGGTTCAGATGGAAAGGCAACATCTAAAACCTTCAAGCTCTGGCCTAGGCAATTATACTGATTTACCAATAATAATAAATAATGATGATCCAGACTCTTTTAATGAGGATTCCGATTATTTTCCAGAAGGAGGAACTCCGCAGCGTTTAATGATTAAGTTGCCTAATGTTGCAATGGCTTGCGACAGATACAATATTTCTAGCCGTGCTGCATCTGCACTCTCATCTGCTGTTTTGAGCGACTATGGGATTATCCATAAAGGACAAACTGATAACGTTATTGTTAGAAATAAAATTCGCACTCAAAGTGATCATTTTCGCAGATCTGTAACTTGGAACCAGAAATCCGATTCCATCACACTGGGGTCTCTCTATTTTGATGGTAGAAATGATAAAACTCTTGTCAGTGATGGCAGCAAACGCAGGGTGATTGAAGAGGACCATATATCTTTGATTGAAGAACCACATTCCAAGTATTTAGGCCATATTACTCCAAAGGACAAAACTGGGCAATCCGCTTGTAATGCAATTATCGAATTCTTGAACAGCGAAAATATTAGCCTGGAATACTTGAAACTTTTGGGGTGCGATGGCACTGCGGTAAACACCGGTCGCATTCACGGAGCAATTCGGTGTTGCGAGGAGCGGCTACACCATCCTCTCCAATGGGTAATTTGTTTGCTGCATGGCAATGAGCTGTTGCTACGGCATTTATTTGAGTTTATAGATGGTCCCACAACTGGACCCAAGAGTTATAGTGGACCAATCGGGCGGGCTCTTGCAGATTGCCAGTTGAAACCTGTTGTAAATTATATTCCAATAGAAATGTTCAATGAGAATGACTTCCAAATGTGAGAATAAACCATATAGGCTGGATTATGTCTGATTTTTTTTATTAATATTGATTAATAATATTTATAGACAAATAAAAGAAAGTAAGTGAAGTTTAAATGTAAACAAATTGTCTCATTTGTTAATATTTTTAAGACTTTTGATATAAATTCGGTCTTTAAATTAAAATGGTTTAATCTCACACAGACTCAGTGAGGTTGATTCGAAGGATCTCAGTTCTCATCAGAAATACCTTTTGCAGATGTGCAAATCTGTTTTATCTGGTCAAGTATCTGCTGCATTGTCTGAATCTAATCCAGGCAAACTACTGTAGTTCACTCCAGGTGGCTCACCAGTCACCACTGCCAATAGAATACGTATGTATATGAAATACATACGTAATGTATGTTTCTACTACTATCAATACAGATGAGAACCTTTCTGTCTTAGCAACATTTGTAATAAATGTTTATGCAACAACCTGGTTTCATATAAAGACAAATAATTCGATTCTGGATGGACCAAAGCACATATTTAATATCATACAACACTCAGCCTATCTTCCTACAGACTATAAGAATGTGATTCACGCTACTGTCCAACGCAATGCCTACTTCTGTCATCCAGAAAATGTATTAGTTTCAATGCTTGTCGATGAACGAATTCATATTAAAGAACTGGCTGTCCATCGCATTCTCAAAGCTCGAAGAGTACAAGTGTCTCATAAATCTGGGATTCGTGAGTTTATTGTTCCACCAGTCAACTTTGCGGCAATGGACTACACGGAAATTGTTCATTGGACAAGTTTGGGCAACGAATTTCGGACAGAGCCGCCCGCCTCTCACCATAGATATTCCAGAATCAGAACTCCATATCATTACAAAGGAGAAGTTCTCATCACTTCCATATCATACACAAGCGGTTGAGCGCTGTGTGAAACACATCACAGAAGCTTCTTCATCTGTTTGTGGTCCCCAGGAGCGAGACCGATTTATCCGGTCCAGAAACGTTGCGAGAGCAACAATGAAAGAATTCAACAAGAAATCTGACTTTAAGGTGTTATAAAGGATGAATGGTCATCAAGATCCTGCACTACAATTAAACAGATAACTCAATCGCTTCCTAGCTAAACTAAATAGATTTTAATCTATGAAATAATTGACATTTTGCTAAACATTGACAGCATTGTGGGAAGCTCATAGACACTCACTGATTGTCCAAATTTATTGTTACAATTTATTTTGTGTTTCAGCAGCACTTTTAACAGCTATTACAGTATTACAAGAAATACAATTTAATTATTTAACATTGTGAATTTTTTCGAAATTTTGGAATTTGAAGGAGCTGGGGGAACCTAAAGAAGACATTTTTTTTTTAATTTCTTTTGTACTAGAGTCTTATTTCATTGGTCCACAACTTTTTTTCACTATTAGAAGTCGGAAAATTTAATTTTTTAACATTGTGATTTTTTTCGAAATTTTGGAAATTTTTGAAATTTGAAGGAGCTGGGGGAACCTAAAGATGAAATTTTTTTTTAATTTTTTTTGTACTAGAGTCTTATTTCATTGGTCCACAACTTTTTTTCACTATTAGAAGTCGGAATTCGAAAAAAGTCAAATAAGGCCCACACTACTGAAGGGGTCTAGGGCGCACAACCTTCAAGGCCCGTCTCAGGACAGCAGCTTGTACTGGTCCTGCTTTAGATGTTTGCACGACTGCCGTTCCCGTTCCCGTTCCCTTTCATTGTACTCATAGGAACGTCGGTGGACTTCTTGCAATTCAGGGTGCGCATTTGTAAATGTCTCACTGTATTCCAGATCTCGGCTAATGAAACTGATCAAGTTGTAAGAGTCAAGATTATTTGGGTTAATATTTCTCAAATATTTTCTGACATATTTGGTGGAAATACACTCACCAACGTTAGTTGCACTCACCAACAATTAATTCATAACTGGGAATACGAGTTTTCTGTTCGATTTGGGGAAAAAGATAGGGGTGAAATGCATACATTCCCTCATAGGCGCATCCTGGATAATAACGATGACGCGACTCGCAGTGAAGATCTGCGCTAGCTTCCCAAGCTCGTATGTATCGAACGAAATACAATTAACTCATCTACGCTTTCTATGTCTGGGCTAAAAGGGCAATCCCAACTAGTGTGTCCCTTTAGTTGGCAGTAATGACATTGTGTCATAAACTGTGGGTAGACAGCCAAGATATGATTATTATTAATGCGACAATAAGCACAATATATCTCCAGTAGAGGTTGGTCGTTGAAATATGAACAACGTTTGTCAGAGCCCAATGGAGTAGTGTGATCATGAGAGGCATATAATCGGCAGTGCTTCCAAGAAATGTAGTTGGCGTGTCTGTACCCGTAGGCGGTAAGACATTGAGGTCCCTGATATTACTCCAGCGTGTTATCATCTTCATTACTCCGACGGGTCATTGGTTGGAATTCATCTGCCTCCTAACAGACAAGTTCCTCTTCGGTCTGGAGGATTTCTATAGATGTAGTCATTCTTCTTGAAGGATGTACAGTTTGGATTTCCATAACCAAATATCCCGATTTTGGGTTGGGATTTTGGGTCTCTGTAGAACAGTGGAATGCATATTTTGTATGTATACATCTTTAAAGATAGCGAATCCAGCACTATCTAATTTCTCAGCGGTGGAGCAGGCTGAGTTTGGTCAGTGCACGATCTTTTAACTGACTATCAATGTTCCGAAATGGAGTCAGAAAGCACCTGAAACATTCAAATCGGATGAATTCGTATATTCATCTAATTTAGTGAGTTTAGTTCCAGGATAAGGGGGTGGGAACAACCAGCCCAAGGACACGCTCGCTTTAGTTGCTATACAGAAGATTATTACATACATCCAGTCCTTGGGCAATGGCCAGACCATGAGGAAGTTTGAAGGTTATTATGAGGAAGTTTATTATCCAATCAACGGAAGGAGGACAAGGATGTGATACTGAAAAATATAAACTATGTGATATATCAACTACTGTGATAAATTAGGTGGAATTCAAGGACGCCAATATAAGCATCCAGATAAACAGTAAGGGAGTGGGGAGGTTTATGGAAGAGGATGTGCTAGCACCACAATAGTGCTATGATTGGTTGATATTTCTCTACAGAAGCTCCAAGTGCGCTGGGTAGAGAAGATGGAAGAGGGAAAAGGATATGACATGGCAGTTTCAAAGATACTGTGATGGATGGTTCTTTCTCTCTTTTAATGCTCCGCCTTTTCCGGTTGCATTGGGCAGAGAGAGAGAGGATGATGGAAGAAGGCGATGGAAGGGTAGTATCAATAAGATACTATAGCGGATGGATCTTTTCCTTTCGCCACATTACTCATTCCTACAACGTTACAGAGACTATGGTCACAATGATTGGAGGAAGAGGATGATGTAAGAGGAAGTTACAACCTCCCAAAGGAGACCGCCCTCGAGCACCCGCACCCTGGGGAAAACTGTATACATTTATGACTTTCCTTATTATGATATGTTTCTCCTCTAGCTGATTCCTCTCTTCCTGCCTCTGAAACCGGTTGCCCGAAAACTCTTGTAGCAGCTCCGTATGTCCAAATTCAATATCCCTTTTCAGTTCTTCAATTTCTCTTTCGAGATGATTTCTAATAGATTTTTCATGTTTGATCTGCAGCTTGTCATTCCGACTCTATTGTGCATGAAATTTGAATAGAATCAACTCTGTTTCCATATCCAAATCATCAGTATCATGTAAATAGATAGGATGACCAGTAGTTAGGAAATCCATATACGTACCATTTTGATGCGTATAGCGTGAGGTGAATTTTCTATAATCCAATTCATGCTTAAGCTGTTCCTCGGTCATCAGTGGTTCGATGTAACATCTATCATCGGCTATCGAGATTGACTATCATTACCGCTCAACAAACTATTGCGAAACGCTTATAGAGGTAGTGTATATTTCTCCTTAATACTAATGTCTTCCTCTATCAATTCAGTCATTGTATATGTGGGAGTTTATCGATAATAATAAAGGCTAGTGGGCGTCGCTGCCTATATCAGCCTCCGAACCAGCACCCGGACAGCCTGAGATCCTCAGCGCTGCTGATGTACTGTTGTCGATGTGCCTCTTGCCAATGTAGTAGCTACACAACGACAACAATAACCAGTGTGAGTCACTCCACTGTCCATCCCAAGGGCTCCAATATACTAGAGATAATTATCACTCGTGGCTCGCTACTGTAAACACACTTTAGTAGCAACATTCACCTATAAATACACAAATTCCATATTCATATCACAATTTGCACAATTTGGGGCGATTTGTCCGTTAGTCAAATGCCTTCCAGAATGTCACGTTGTTGTTGAGTATCCTTGGATACTATACACTATGCATTCTATTCAATGAGGCAAGCTTTCTATTGTTCTCTTACTGTATTTACTTCTGGAGTTGTTGTTGCTAAGGTGACATTATGTAAAGCTAGCAGTAGAGATTAGGGTATTTCTCATGCATGCAGATCTGGGATGCTAATTAGCGACTCTAGGGTTATTATTATTCCCTTTATATATGATGTTTATTAATTTTGTCGGCTATTTAAATGCGCTCTCTCCAACTTTTGTAATAGGGTGAATCTCTGCTCCCGTGATCTATTAATTGATTAATTATAGGGAATATTTTGATAATTGTCTTAAGTTGACAATTTTATTTAATTCATTAGAGGATATGAATTTAAAATTTATTCCCATGATTATTTTACATTAAGATGAGCACCAATTTATCCCAGAACATGTCTGGGGACGTTAACCACTGATTCTAGAAATTTTGTCTTTTAATTATATTGGTGGGTGCCACGATATATTAATCGACTATAATTTCAGATGGTCACAGGGTTTAACAGATTTACTTTAGCAGATTTACTGTTAAATTGACATCTCCTACTATACATATTATTTTAGGACTACGGTATGAGAGCAATATCACAAGAAGCAATGTCAGTAAGAAGAGGCAAGTCGTTTCCAAGGTCTACCCAGAGCTTGGTTTAGCCGAGACATGAGGATCTGAACTTTGCATTCCTAATACTCTACTTTTACCAATTATACCTAAAGTACAGTAGAACCAAGGTAAATTATACTTTAATAAGTACTTCATCTTACTGTAATCATATATTTATAATAATATACGGACAGTAAGGAAGGGTGAAAAAATGAAACTTTTTTCCTGTTGTTAACTAAAATATATGTATTGTAACACTAATTAATATAAAATACGTAAGGTATTGCACTAATTTACTGAATAATTGTTTAAAAAATTATTCTACTGACTAAAATTAAATAAAATGATTATAATATAAATTGCATAATAAATCGTACATATATAAATATAAAATAAAGACAAATAAAAGAAATAAAAGTCGTCATACACCCACTCCCATGAATAATGAGTTGGATCTTGGAGGTAGTTGTCAGTAGAGTTTCCTGTTTATTGTAGTTACCGGACAACTCTCGGTCTCACTCTAATAGACACAGACACCCAACTGGGCGATTGAGCTGTTGCATCTCAAAAACTATTCCCTTCTTTTTATGGTTTCACCTCATAAACATCGTCGAATATATGGGTCTCGATGATACAACCTATCTGCCACCTCTTGCGGGAAAGATCCAAATTGACTATTAGAACCATGTCTCTGGAGCTAATATTTTCTTGCTGCGCAAACCATTTAGTTTTGAGTTGCAGCGTCGGAAGATAGTATTTCTCGAAGTGATCAGCAAACCAGCGGGATAACAACTGCATAAGTTGCCAAGTTTGTTTGCAATATTCGTCCCTGTCTTTAATAACCGAAGTGGGAAGCATGGCCACTGGCTTCTTGAGTAGAAAATGCGCAGGTGTTAACTAGGGAATCTGGACATGAGGAGACTGGCATAAGCTGCCTCTCATTCAGGTAGGCAGCGATTTCTTCCACCAGTGTTTGCAGTAGTTCATCATCGAGATACGCGCGGAACGGCAATACAAAGTGAAATGCGGCTTGACACTGCATATAAGTCTCTCCCAACTTCCTCCCTACCAAGGAGCATTGGCGGCATTGTAGGTCCAGCTGGATGCTGTCACTTTCAGCTGATCACCTGTCTTTGGTTCCAGTCATTGACATAAGCTTTAATCTCACTGTTGGCTCCAATGAAGTTTGTACCTTTATCTGATCACATAGTGTTGCTAGTCCCAAAACGCGCGATTTATTGGTGCAAACTGGGTATGAAACTATTGGTAGATAAATCATTCACCATGTCCAGATGAATCGCTCTACAAGTCATACAGACAAATATAACACACCATCGCTTGACTATAGTTCTAGCGCGATACACCTCAATAGGGCCAAATAAATCCACACCGGTATTAGTAAATGGTGGTTCATAACAGCTTACTCTTTCCCTAGGTAATTCTGCCTCTCGCTGGGTAAAAGGCCTACTAAGTGCTTTCCTACATGGTATACAGTTCCTAAGAACTTGATTCAGCACTCTTTGCGGCTTATTAAAATAATAGCGGGGGTCGGTTCTAATTTCGCTAAGAACTCGTTCCCTACCAGCATTATAAAGCCTACTGTGTGCATCTACAATCATCTTGATTTGTATCTCAAGATTTCTAACTAGTATGGGAAACTTGGTGTCCAAAGAGAGGGCTGCGTAGGTTAATCTCCCTTCAATACATATTAACCCATCAAACATCATGCTAGAAAAGGAATCCTTTGAGCGCATCTGTGGCTTTCTCAACAACAGGAAACACTTCTCAGGATCCTTATGACATTATAGAAGTCTCATCAGTTGCTTGTTGGTATCATCATGCTCCTGGTAAGTAATCTTATTAGTAAAAACTTGGTAGGTAGCCGATAAGTGGGAAGGTTTTTAATGGCATTGACCTCATCAACTACACCAGGGATGGCATAATCAGTTGTCTTTGACTTGGAATAGTGGTGATGAAAACACCATTTAAAATAGGTTATGGCTTTACAAAGCCTATTCCAAGAACTATAATACACCATCACTCTCTGAATGATAGGAGAGAGTCCTTCAGAGACATCAGGTATACCAGTCTTCCAATCTCGCTCTCGTATATAAACAAACGCCTTACCTGGGAATGCTTAGGATCTTTTCTCATTAGGATCCTGATTAGCGTCATTGGCCGTCTGTCTCTAGTACCGATAGATCTATCGTCGGTTTCAACAGTTTGGATTAGTTTGAGTTTTTGGTTTAACAGTCTCCACTCCCTTGGCTTTTGTCATCTCAGCCATTATAAGATAGGGGGGGGGGGGCATTCCTCCTCCTCTTTACTTAGGAAGTCAGGGCCACATAACCAATCGGGAGTATCTGTCAGTTCTTTAGGTGTAGCGATGTCGGCTGGATTAATTCTAGGGCAATGTCTCCATTGGTCTACATTAGTGCGACTAAGTATAACAGCTACTCGGTTAGTGACAAAGACGCTGAACTGGCAGACCTCATTAGTAAGATATTCTAGAATGAGTAATGCATCTGTCCAATAAACAGTTTTATCCAACTGATATTCTACCTGTTCAGTAATATTCCTGCCGATGGCGGTAGCGTATATTGCCGCTTTTAACTCCACTCTAGGGACCCATAGTTTGTTGTTTATCAAAGCCTTTGAGGCAGTCAATGAAACTTTAATTCCTTCAGGAATTTAGACACTCAAATAGGCTACTATACCTATTCCAATATCGCGCGCTGGCATCTCCAAAAATACGGAGTTGATATGAATAAGTAGGGAGAATGTGACTGATATATGAGCTGGATATCTTAAAGTTCTCAATAGCTGTTAAAGAGCCTTCCCACTTCATCCACTTCTTTAACAGCAGTTCTCCTTTAAGTGGATCATCCCAAGAGTGGACGAGAGATGTTTATCCAGAATGGATTGTTGGATTTCCTCTCAGTCGGATTTCGCCTCATGAGTAAGGGCTTGATAAACGGTTGTGTTGATCATATAGCAGAATTCGTTTTCATCAGAAAACTTGTCTATATAGAATCCTTCCATCTCCAAACTCTGGTTTGTTTCATTCACGTCGCTGAACTGAATGGGCAACTCTGGTTCACTCACCTTATTAAACTTGCTATGTAATAACGAGTGATGTTTAGCTCCACACTTAGCACACCTAGTGTCTGAATAGCAAATCTTCCTCTGATGTCCTCTCCTAAGACAATCATAACATAACCTCTTATCCCAAGTTATACTACGCCTGTCCTTGGGTTCTCAAGAATTCCTCACACTTACTTAAATGATGGCACTCTTTGCATGACACATGATGAGTTTGTGTTCGGCACACGAGTTCTTTCTTCGGGCTTCTTACTAGGAATCCTCTAAGGTGATGTCGGAGGAGTCTTAAGTTGCTCTCCTTTGATGTCATTATGCCAAACCTTGGGTTTTCCCATGTCCTTACCTTTATTGGTGTAATAGACGTTGGCAGTGTCTGGTCTGCTGTCCTCATCGTATGAGGTTTGACTCTCATACTCGGTGTAACATACAGGAGTTACCTTTCTCCTAGCTTCTGGTTTCTCGCTTACCTTAGTTTCAGGAGTCTTCTCTCTAGACTGTTTAATTAACTGTAGTCTTACCTCTCCTGTTAGGGGAAAGACATAAGGTCCGCCATTGTAGGATCTCTCCTTTACTGGTCCTCAAAGTATAGAAAGTTTTTGTCCCAACGAGTACCTACTCCGCCCTTTGGCAAAGCTGCCACTACAGTTCCCACTACCATAGAACTTTGGTACTCGTGAGTTTTACTGACAGCATTTAATTTACGACAGTGGTTTATTGACTTGCAGTACTTAATTAACCGTAATTACATAACATTGTATATTAACTATTTAATTATCTGACCATATTTAATACTTCCGAATTTGACTTTATATTGGCAATTTATTAGTAACCAAATACCTTATATTTGTTTGACATAATGGTTAACCGTAATTACATAATATTGTATATTGAATGTTGATTATTTGACCATATATTAATACAACCTAATTTGGCTTTATATTGACTATTTATTAGTGACCGAATGACCGATATTTTGTTTATATTAACCTTATATTTATTTGACATACTGTTTATAACAATTAGGACTTACCCAGTGTTTATTTGACCATATATAATTTACTTACTTATTGATCAATTGTATTTATGTAGACTTATTAATAATATAATAATGGAGTGCTGATGGTAATATTGATCTGGTCTATAATAATAATAATAATACCTAACCAGTCTAACTGTCTACATATCTCATGAACCGCATCGGAAAACTCTTTGATTCCATTGCTAGGGAATTTCCTGGGCGCTACCAGTTTTGCATACAAGTATCTAGTTATGTTAGTCCTATTACCATACCTGATGTTGAGTGTATCCCAGGCTTGTCTTAATCCGTCAGGATGTCCTTGAACTTTAATGCCATCAATTTGGGAGGAAATTTAATATATTGCAATTGGACATGTAAATCAGCCTTAGAGCAAGGTACCGCTCAGAGTGACTGGTGCTGACTGTAATCAGCAATTTTAATGCCTGTGACACTTTAGTAGAACTGTAATGTAGAACTGGCAAACCCAACCCTTTTTAGATAACAACCTAGCATAGATCAGTTTAAAAGTTTCCCAAATGTGAACAGGCTAAACTGCTCTCCGCTATGCTGCCAATAATTTTATTCAACCTAGATATTTGTACGGACCTACATTTATTTAAATATACAGGATCCCTAAGTATCAAAATTAGTTATGTTCCAGAATTGTAACATTAACTAGTTACACTACTGGGCAACAATAGAGAGTTAGCCTGAATACTGTATTATTTTGCCCTAACTAAAATCCAAGCAAGCGTTGATTTAGAAATAGAAAACAATCAAGAATAAAGCGCCTATCTAAAACATAACAACAAATAGCCAAACATTTTGCCCAGTAATATAACAATTAAGCCTACCATACCGCATTAGCGAGCCACATTAGAGCACCCCATTAGAGTGCCACAGTAATAATATGCCCGCGTTGAAGAATGCTGCGTACTACCTGGATTATGTCCGGCACTAATAGGCTTCCAGTATGTCATTTCCAAAACCAAAGCGCTGTAACTAAAGAACTTAACCATTACCTGCTCTTTACTAGAAATCGCCATACTACAACATATTGCTGGTTCTCGAGAAAACGATTCATATCCCTGACTCAAACAACTCAATTTGTATCTTGTTATAGCTCGGTATAGGTCGGTATTGCATTCTATCATATCCTCATAACTAAATTCTAGGCGATTCTTATCTTGTTATAAAAAAAAGTAAAAAAAAAAAAAGTAAATTTTCTTCTGCCACTAAGCCAAGGATAACACCATGTGAAAATAAATTATGGGCCGAAATGGGTCACATGAATGATTTGCTGATAAATGTTTCTTTAGAGACTGATTGTCATAATTGCAATAATCTTTTATGTTCTAAACCTGAACATCGTTTGTTTATTGAAAAATACACAATGCAGCTATTGGAGGCTATTGAGAATGCAGCTGAGATTTTGCCACATACTGGAGGCGTTATAAACCGCAAGCGATTTCAAACATTGCCCGGTTGGAACGAACATGTGAGAGATTTTAAAATAGATGCTATGTTTTGGCATGATGTTTGGAGTGCTGCGGGGAAACCAACTGGTGCTAATAGTTATCTCTTTCATAAAAGCCGTACTACTCGTGCCCAATATCAATATGCTATACGCAGGTTAAAAAAAGCCCAGGGTAACATTAAACGTAATAAAATTTTGCAGGCCTGTTTAAGGGGGGGGTACACCATTTTCGGACAACTCTTCGATTTATCACTCTCAGCGTTTCAAAATTGTTTGATTTTGGCTAAAATTTGGCATATAGGTGCCTAAGATTTTTTTTTCGCTATTTAATATTAGTTAATACTAGTTAACAACAAAAAAAACTTGGTTGCGCTTAAAACCCTAAGGCTTTTACAGTTTTGAATCTAATCACATGAAAGTTTTTTTATATGATAGATCAAAGATGGGGCAACATAACTATCAGGCGAAATTTTGTTAAAATAATTCTGCACCGATAGGTGGCGCTGCAAATTTATGCAAATTTTTAGGTTTTTTATAAATAGTATTAAATTTTATTAACAAAAAATTTCGAAAAGTTGCCTGATACTTTTATGCAGGGTGGCTATCTAGACACCCACAGGAAGTTTCAGACTAATTACTCAAAAATTGTAGAAGTAGTAGGGTTTTGAAGTTGACAATTTCATGAAAAAAATATTTGGAGATAATCGACCTTTCATTATACATAGTAATAGTAATTTCAATAGGATTCCGTAAATGGAAATTTACATAACTTGAAAACTAAAAGAGCTATTAAATAGCGGTTTTCAGATTTGGACACACCATTCAATGGTGCATTATAATAGACCATAAAAAAAATTTCGACATATTTTGGACCAAAATGGTGTACCCCCCCCCCCCCCCCCCTTAAATGGTACAACTGGTATTTTTGATGAAATCAAAAAATTTAGAGGGAATGTGCGAGTGCAATCGAGTTTTATTAATGGTAAATCTGATTCGTCAGATATTGCGGATATTTTTGCTAATATTTATAATGTTTTATATAATCAGAACATTTCTTGTGATGTGAAATTATCGGATGTTGAATCCAAGCTGGCTGACGAAATTAAAAAGATTAATAACACTAATGTGAATAATGTGAACCAACCCAATGGTACTGGCCTTAGTGAACTTTTATCGCCCCGTATTATACATGAGGCTTTACTGCGATTAAAGAATAATAAATCAGACGTCAGTTACAGTTTTGATTCCGGTGCACTGATTAATGGCGGTGCTTTTCTTGAACTACTACTAGGATCGGCATGCTGCATTGCAGCTGCATTTTTAAGAATGCTGTGCCGGCTTGTCAACAAAATTGCACCGCCACAACTCCCTATCACCCATGACATTTGCTAGATCATCCGCATCTTTAAGGCCAGTGTCCTTTAAGATGCGTCTCAAGAAAGTCATGGGCTGTCCACCATGCTTATTCACTCCATGAGGCTGCCAAAGTACAAGATTATGCACTGGCTGGTCCTCACGGCGAAAGCAATGTCCTGCAAAGCGGAGGCGATTTTGTTCTAGTGTCAAGCTTGGGGTAACCAATGAGACACCTCCAATGTTATATAGTGTCTGGTTGGAGATGTGTGCATTGTACTTGACACAATGAACCCGGCGTAGCATTCTTGTGAATGTGCCATCCAGAGATTTGGTGTCCTCAGCAGTTAGAGCCCAGCATGGACTCCCATAGAGGAGTACTGGAACTACTGCTGCTCTAAATAATCGGACCTTAAGTTTCCGATTAATTCTCGGTGATTTCCAAATCCTGGAAAGCCTATTCAAGGCTGTCCATGCCTTTCCCTTACGTATTCGAAGGTCCTCACCTGACTTCCGGATCCATGATCCCAGGTAACAGAAGTCGTCCACATTCTCAAGCATACCATCCTTTGAGCTTATGCTCATCCGATCAGAGACTTGCTGAGGACTTTCAAAGTTAACGGTCAGAATTTTGGTCTTTCTGGAGTTAATAAAAAGACCAACACTAGAAGCAGCATGTTCTAATGAGCTGAGGAGCCGTTGGGCTCCCTCTAATGATTCTGAGAGTACTCCTAAGTCATCAGCAAAGTCTAGATCAGTTAGGTACTTGGCAGGATTTCCTCGACTTCTGGAGCCAGTAGGTGGAGTTATCATCACCCCATCATCATTATGATGATCTAAGGACATGCGTAGAACATAGTCAACCACAATAATGAACAAGAATGGTGCAAGTGTGTCTCCTTGGAGGACGCCCCATAACACTTCAAATGGTTCTGTGTCACCGTCAACAGTAGACACAAATGTTGTCGAACCATCGTATACTGATCTGATTGCTGCAATAATTTCATCAGGAATCCCATATAATGAAAGTATGCTGAACATACGTGAGCGAGAGACTGAATCAAAGGCCTTGAAGAAGTCAACAAAGATAACAGCCAGATGCCTGTCTTTCTTTTTTGATAATTCTTCAATTATCCTTCTAAGTGCCAAAATGGGCTCCATGGTCCCACGACCTTTACGGAACCCATCTTCTTGAAAGTCACCTTGCCAAGTTATTTAATGCTTTCTTATCACATGGCTTTGTGTCTAAATGTTTGTTATCTATTTCTATGATACCAATTGTGAAAAATAAGTTGGGGGACATTTCTTCAGATACTAATTATAGGGCTATTGCAATATCTGCGTTACTTTTGAAAGTTTTTGAGTGGGTAATACTACTACTACTACTAGGATCGTCATGCTGCATTGCAGCTGCATTTTTAAGAATGCTGTGCCGGCTTGTCAACAAAATTGCACCGCCACAACTCCCTATCACCCATGACATTTGCTAGATCATCCGCTTCTTCAAGGCCAGTGTCCTTTAGGATGCGTCTCAAGAAAGTCATGGGCTGTCCACCATGTTTATTCACGCCATGAGGCTGCCAAAGTACAAGATTATGCACTGGCTGGTCCTCACGGCGAAAGCAATGTCCTGCAAAGCGGAGGCGATTTTGTTCTAGTAGGTAATCGTTCTGTTAACGTAATCTGTTCGAGTGGGTAATGTTATTAGGGGAAGGTTCGAAATTAAAATTGGATGATCTCCAATTTGGTTTCCGTAGTGAATCTAGTACTGTGATGTGCACTTGGTCAGCATCCGAGGTCATTAATTACTATGCTAGACATTCAACGCAAGTTTTTGGGTGCCTGTTGGATTTCACGAAGGCTTTTGACCTGATCCAATGGCCAATTCTATTTTTGGAGTTACTAAAAAAGGGATTTTCTGTGTTATATCTAAGGTGTTTGCTTTTCATTTACTGTAATCAAATTTGTGCGCTGAAATGGTTAAATAGCGATTCGTTTAAATTCTCAATCACTAACGGAGTGCGTCAAGGTGCAGTATGCTCCCCTATTTTGTTTTGCATTGTTCTGAATATGCTGATTAGTTCATTACGTAAATCTCAGGTAGGTTGCTTTATTGGTAATTATTATTTTGGGGTATTAGCGTACGCAGACGATGTGTTTTTACTTTGTCCTTCAGTAGTAGGCCTTCAGTTTATGGATAATCTGTGTAAGGAATTTTGCAGTAAGTATAATCTACGACTGAGTACTGATGTTAATGTGGAAAAGTGTAAATGTAAATGTATCCTGTTTGGTTTCCGTTGGAATCCACCGGCATTTCGAATAGAAATTAATGATATTCAATTGCCTTGGGTTAAAGAGGCTACTCATCTATCTAGGAATACTTATCGATTATAAGTGCCGTTTAACTGGTGATATTTTGAGAAAAAGGGGACAATTTATTGGTAAACTAAATAATATTAAGCAAGAATTTGGATTTGCACATCCTAGTAATATTTTACAAATACAGAGATTATATGCAATGTCGTTTTATGGTAGTAATACCTGGAATTTGTGGTCTGATGAGTGCCGTAGATTATTAACAAGTTGGAATATTAACGTTAGGATTACCTGTCGTCTACCATACACTTCTCATAGGTTCATAGTGCAGGAAATTCCGGGTTTTATGCACCCATGGGTGATTATTTGTAAAAATTTCGTAACTTTCAGCAATACTTTATTGCACTCAAATAGGACGTGCATACGGTTTTTAGCTAAACTGTTGTTATCGGATTGCAGGTCAATAAGTGGTAGAAATTTACGTAATATTGCAACAGAGTGTGATACTTCAAACCTATCTATTTTAACGCCTGCATTAATTAGTACGAAACTTAAGTATGTTCCTATTCCATCAGGTGAAGAATGGAAAGTAGATACATGTAAAGATTTAATTGAAGCCTTAATCGGTTTTTCGGTGATTCCGGGTTTTGAGGGTGAAGAGATCCAAAGTTTACTAAACTATATTTCATCGTGCTAGGAGTAAGTAAATAGTTATTTTTTCGTTAACTTTTGTTGTATGTATAAGTAATGTGCATATTGAATATAGTATATTCCCGTGCCATTTATACACCACACTACGTACGCTCTTTATAATATGTGCTACTAATAATTACTATACCACAGTGCTGTGCCAATAATTATTAATGTAGTTGTTACTTTACTTAATTTGTACTTATACGTTGTATAATGTACGTAATAAAATAAACAAACAAATAGAACATTGTGATATATATTATAATGTAATACACCATTCGATGCCATCATTTCATATTGAATTGAAGATAAACTAACCTGAATTTTCATTTGAGTCTGTTGGTGTCAAGCCACCTACAAATATAAAATTTTAGTTGAAGTTTAAATTCGTAATCGATAAGCACACTTAGTTACTGATGACTTACTATCAACAATAAAACTGTAACCTGTTCTATTATTGGCTTTAGTTTATTGTTCCGGTTAGAATAAAGTGCCACTGTTACCTGCTCCTTTCCCTAAATTGAGAATTTAACATGGAGGTGGGTTATTAATTCGCCAAGATGGGATTAGTTTCCAGTTTTCCACGTCTGGTTTAGCTATAGGACAGTTCCTTCGTCCTTTGCTAAGAGTATATGTGATTGTACAGTATGCTTCAAATACAATTAGCCACAATAATTTTTGAAAATTCTTTATTTTGGCATACATTAATATTAATGCATCTCAATTTATAATCCTTAATGCTTTTCAACTCGCATTCTTACGAAAGTTTAAAACAAGCGATTACTAGCTATTATAATATTACATTATTTCACAATCTTGAATAAATTCATGTTTTGAGAATATGAAAACCTCGAAAAACCAGGATTATACGGATATAGTACTGGTTTGTTGCCCCAGCAATGTGCACACAAAAAATAAAAATATAGGGTGAGTGAGGGAGACTTGACTTTAGGGGAGACTTTATATTTTTTAATAACTCAAAAACTATTGTAAATTATTTAACAATACCACACAAAAATGTGTAAAATACATGTTGGCTACACCCGCGCAACAATGTTTTATTACTTTTTGGTTATTTTTTGTTTTATTGTCAATAAACATTTTCTGGGTTCAAAAGTAAATTGTTGCCCTTTACAACGAATGAAATATCGCATCCTTATTTTACTGTATGTTAATTGTAATTCACAGCATGTGTTGACTAATTATTGCACTATCCTGCCATATATTGTTTTCCAGTTTTGGTTCAGCCGTTTTGAAATTATATCAATTAATATAAAAAAAAGCCCATGTGGGGAGACATGACGCCCGAGTGTGAGGGAGACTTGAAGCCTTCAATGCTGACGTCTACCTAGAGATACACCCAGGTAGAGAACCATTACACCAGAGCACTCCAACTAGTTGATCAGCACTTACACAGACCAAGCTATGAATGGAATGTGAATACAATGGAGTGGCCAGGGAGAGAGAGAGAGGCCTTGATAAACCCAGCCAAGCCAACCAACTCGTCATTCCCTCTTTGCAATGTAGTTAGTAGCCAGCCAACTGGGTGATTGACAGGTTAAACAAGATGCCACTTCGTCAGAAAGCGGCACACATCAATAGAATTAGAGGAAAACAATTAATATATGCCTGGATTGAAAATTATACAAGATATTCATTAATAAAAAGTACCTTACCGCGTTAAATTTTAATGCGATTTTAATGAACTATTATTTATTTAGTTCTTGTTGGGAGAACCATGTGAATGACCACCTAAATTTGTATAAAATTTTGGATTATAATTTAACAATCGCATTTTTTGAATTTTTTTGCTCTACTAGAAAATAGACATGTTGAACATGTAATTATTACACTTCTTCTGCGTTTTTGAACGAATTTACAAGTACTGTATGCGAGATGGGGTTCAAGTCTCCCACCCTAGGTGTCAAGTCTCCCCACATTGAGGAGACTTGACTTGACGGTTTAATTAAAAAAATTTAAGAGTTGAAATTCTCAAACTCTCACATAATGATAGCAATCATAAATGTAATGTGAAAAAGTTGTCCAGTACCACAGTTGTCATCGTTCTGGGCCGTTTCGTTGTGGCAGAACCATCCGATCCGCGGGGTAACCCTGCAACCCACCCAATACCCGTATTGGACTGGTTTGCCGAACACCCTGTCGAACTGCCGCGCCGAATCGATGGAGATGTGGTCAACGAGTGGATTTAGCATCTACTGCTCTTGTCGGGGAAGAAGATCACGGGGTGTTCGGACACTTCCCCCCCCGGACAGTTCCCCCCGCTCAAGTAGGACACTTCCCCCCGGACACTTCCCCCCCCCCCCCCCCAGTACAGGGGCGGATCCAAGGGGGGGGGGGGCTAGGGGGCTCAAGCCCCCCCCCCCCCCCCGAAATTTTATCACTCTAAACCTGACGCAGATGCAGCCAGCCAATGTACTGCTACTGCAGAGTTCCCGAGTTTATTCTTTATTCATAAATTAATTTCCCCTACATATTTGTAGTAACATATTCACACTAACTGTCTGACAGTAGTACTACCGGTACCGCAATCAGCCATTACAGTCTGCATGACAGTGTGAACTTTAAAATGTTTCAGTTTAGCAGGTAATACAGTAATATGGTAGCTTACTGTAATACACAACACTGTCAACACATACACCAAAACTGTAACAGTATGGCAGTATGGTATTGGTAGGCCTACTGTAAATAATTGTAAATCAGTAAATTCTATGACTGTACACTGTCAGACTGTGACTGTACCACTGCGGGCTCAGGTTATTTCATTTGTTAATTATATCTGTTATCACTGTTACCGCATTAATTCTCTACCCTAATCATGAAGCGGACTTTAATGGACTTTTTTGGTGCTGCTGAAAAGTCTGCACGTGTGGAGCAAATAGAATCCACAAGTGCTGTGCAGCAACCACAAGACATAAGTGTGGAAACTGATAGTGGAATGGCAGTGTTAGAGAGTCCAGGGTTCGATAAACAGGATATTGGGTGCGCGCTTACTAATAAGCACCTGACAGATGGTGAGAAGATGGTCTTACTGGATGATCGATGGAAGCCACAGCACGGTTATTCTTTCCCTGCTGTATGTGAGGGCAAACAGAAACACTGCTTCCAAGTTGGTTGGATAAGTAGGTTTCCTTGGTTGGGGTACAGTAAGCACTACCAAGGTGCTTTGTGCGCCCCCTGTGTTCTGTTCAGTGGAGTTGGTGACAAGCGGAAAGTTGGTAAGGGTAGTCATCAGGAATTGGGATTACTGGTGGCCGAACCTCTGTGCAGATATAAGAAGGCGCTAGAACAGCTACAGACACATGAGAGGTCGGGTTACCACAAGGAAAGTGTTGAGAGGGCTGCAGGATTTAAAGATGTAATGTCGAATCCTGAGCACTCGATACAAAATCGTCTAGATGCAGTACGGGCCCGTTTAATTAGAGAAAATCGAGCACGTTTAACTCCCATAATAAAAACTGTGCAGTTTTGCGGACGCCACAATCTCCCACTCCGTGGTCATAGAGATGAAGGGGCACTTGACATTGAAGGAGACAGATGGTGGTATAAGTGCGGAAAGAGAGGAAGGAATATTTCGTTCTCTTCTCAGATTTCGTGTTGATGCGGGAGATGAGGTTCTGGGCAGTTTTATAAATGAAGCTAAGTCAAACGCCACTATGACTTCGAAGACTACCCAGAACGAATTAATTGACTGCACTAAAGTCATAATTCAGAATAAAATCTCCACTGCTGTTAAAGAAGCGAAATTTTATTCAATTTCGATAGACGAAACTGCCGATGTGAGTAGCAAGGAGCAGGCATCTATGGTAATTCGTTACGTTGATGCTGATGTGGGTATCCATGAAGATTTTATTGGGTTTATAGAGGCCCTTGATGTCACAGGGGCTGGGTTGGCGAAACTCGTTCTTGATGAACTTTCAAGACTTGGTTTAAGTTTTGAAAACTGTCGTGCCCAATGCTATGATGGTGCTGGTGCGATGCGTGGACACATGAAAGGTTGCCAATCCATATTGAAGGAAACTCAACCACTAGCAGTTTACATTCATTGCTTTAATCACAGGTACTGTAACTTTGTATAATAAATAAATATATAATATATATATAGGTCAGTAGGTACCGCGGTCTACTTTCAGTACTCTGTATTCATGGGAATTAATTATCCTACATGATCCTCTTAATTATCTCTCTAATATCCATCCATCGGTTACAGAATATTACTATAATATTCTGTTATAATAATATATATATTATAGAGTATATATATAGAATATAATATTCTTCTTATTATAATAATTTACCAGAGGAAATTTAAACACAGACTTCAAAATGTTCCTTTGCAAAAAAACCTAAAAAAATATCTTATAGCATCACTTATATAAATTTAAATGTATCAAAAATATTCAGTATCGTTGTGGTGAATGGCAATGAGGACATTCAAAACGTTGTAACATTCAGGTGCAATAAATATAGCTAGTTATAAAATTCGCATCTTGAGTACGGTACTATTACAATTACTAATTATTATGTTATACTATAGTAGGTATATTATATTATAATTGAACATTATTTTAAATAGAGGAATAAATAAATGTTCAATGTTACAAAATATTCAAAAGGAATAAATTATTATTATTTATACATCTCTTTCAGATTAAACCTTGCACTAACTCATGCAGCTGAGCAACGAGAGGTCCGTAATGCGATGGGTACACTACAGAAGGTATGTACCTTCATAAAGGCTTCTCCTCAGCGTATAAAGAAGATGGAGGATGTTGTCTTGTCGATGCGAGCTAGTGGCGAACTAACAAAGTCTCGCCAAAATAGACTCAAACTTCTTTGTCCAACACGCTGGGTTGATCGCCATGACGCAGTCCTCGTCTTTAAGGAGTTGCTTCCTGCTGTTATTGGGGTGCTATCCTGGGTTTCGGAGACCGGATCAAGGGAAGCTAGACCAGAGGCAGCGGCGAATCTACTGTCGGCCATGCAAACATCCAGCTTCATAATTGCAATTGAAATTGCCTCTGCATCTCTGGCCCTTACAGTGGGTTAGTTACTATATTTTACTAATTAATATAACTACATACAATATAGTTATATATTTTTAAACTATTTGTTTTCCGTTGTGCAGAATTCCAGTAAGTAAAATTAATTCCATTGTATCACATTTCGAGAAAAACTATAGGATTTTTATATTAAACTGAGGTTTTATTTATATTTATTTTATATTATATTATTTATTTATATTATATTATATTATTTATTTTATATATTTTATTTGGTTTATTTTATAAACTCTTGGTCTTAATAAAAAACCAACATCGTTTTTTCAGTGTAGTTTCCTTGTTGCTATGTAAAATCTATATATATAAATCTATATCTATAAACTATTTTCCTTTATTCATAGGTGTTAGTGAAGCCCTACAAGACCCATCAATAAACATAGCCTCAGCATATACTCGTATAAAAGATATTGTGGCAGACCTCCAGAAACTGCGAAACGAGAGTGCTGCTAGCTTTGGTGTTATCTATGCCAAGGCTATTAAGACAGCTGAAGTACTTGGCGGTATTGATTTAATGCCTCCCCGAGTTGTTGGCCGCCAAACCTAACGTGGTAACATCCCTGCATCAGGTGCTGAGGAGTACTTCCGACTCAACGTCTATATTCCTTGGCTTGACGAACTTATTGGTCAGTTGCAAGACCGATTTCTAGAAGATTGTCCGAAGCAACTACAACTACAGGAGCTAATACCATCATTCATGAAGTCTACGACGGCGACTCAACTAATCAAGATAGTCGAAGACCTAAACCTTGATGATGACATGGAGATGCCATTAGATAGAATTTCGGTCGAGATTTCCAGCTGGTGTCGTTTCGCAGCATCTCTAATAGACGAGGATAAGAATTCTACAGATATTGCCACGTGGGTGAAGAAGGCCAAAGATCGCTTTCTTCCGTCAATTGTATTTCTGCTGCGAATGTTCGGCACACTTCCCATTTCCATAGCCACAACAGAGCGAACTTTTTCCAAGTTGAAACTATTGAAGTCATACCTTAGGGCAACAATGACACAGCAACGATTAACTGGTCTGGCATTAATGTCCATCCATAAACAAATAATAGTAACTGTAGATGAAATTATTCAGGAGTTTGCAGGACGCCAGGCCCGACGATTACTCCTTATTTAATTTTGTACAATGTTAGTAGGCCTACAATCTCTTGGTAATTTGGTAATCTCGTTTTTTAGCTTTATTCTTAATATCCATATAATATGTAATTAAATTCTCAATACTATAGCAATAATTATCAGATTGTTGTTGTTAGAAATGTGTGTTGTGTTCCACAACCCTGTACCCAGAAACTTTTTCAGGGGGGGGGGGGGGGGGGGGGGGGCTGAAAAAGTTTCTGGGTACAGAATGTTAGCCCCTCCCGAAATAAATTTCTGGATCCGCGCCTGCCCCCAGACACTTCCCCCCCGCGGACACTTCACCCCCGACTGTTCTTAACTTCGCACATTCGTATTTCTCATTTTGTAAGGTAAACGGACCGCTTTTATCCAGATAAGTTGTATCCAATTTTCCTTTCGTAGCTCAGAAAGTGATCTTTTGCATCCCGATTTTACATTTTATATCCAAGTTTTATTTATAGGTTATATCAATGCAATTACATAGTATTGCTTGCTAATCTTTAAACAATTAATTATATTAGATGACCTATAAATTCCATCCCCGGAATGATATACTGTTTTTATTAACTATAGAATTATAATAATTAATTGTTTTAATTATAGGTATTACTATGTAATAGTCTTCTTCAAATTGTAGCAGATGGGGATGAATATTATTGTTGCAATCAAAATTATACCTCTCCAGGGTAAAATCGGGGTGCGTCGACCTGTATTCTGTGTTCAGCATTACATATTGATATACATATTACTATACATACTATATATATAGATATTATACACACTACATATTACATTTCCTGGTTACTTGCAATATTTTTAATAGGATTTTGTTGAATTATATAATATTGTAGTAATTTATATATTAAATTGGTTAACATTCAATACAGCTCCTACTTTAGGCTTAGTCAATTTATTATCTTATGATACAAACATGAATAAATTATTTCAAAGTGGTCTTAAGTCTTTCACCACGGGCACTCAGGGAAATGCCTGGGTCTGGGGGCGATAACCCCCAAGAAAAGAAGCGGGGGTTCGGGGGCGGCAGCCCCCAAGAAAAGAAGCGGGGGTTTGGGGGCGGTAGCCCCCAACAAAAGAAGCGGGGGTTTGGGGGCGGCAGCCCCCAATTAAAAGAAATTAAAAGAATTAAAGGAATTTAAAGAAAAACAAACAAAATTTGACTATAAAAATGTTTATTTTATAATTTTGAAAAAACTTGTCTAGATACAACTTGTCCTGTAACCATCTTTAACTTTTGATTATTGCTTTGATGCACCCAGATTAATTTTAACACTTTAACTGGGGGGGAAGTGTCCGGGGGGCAAGTGTCCGGGGGGCAAGTGTCCGGGGGGGAAGTGTCCTACTTGGGCGGGGGGGAAGTGTCCGGGGGGGAAGTGTCCGGGGGGGGAAGTGTCCTAGATCCGATCACGGGTCTCCTCTCCACGAACTAGAGGCCTAATCGCCAAACTCTGTCTTCTGTCTCTGGCTGGGGATATTGAGACCAACCCAAGACCCAGCAGGACGCGGGCCCCGAAGATCAACTGTCCCGTCTGTCAACGAGGAACAAACTCTCGGAGTAAGATCGTCCAATGCGAGAGTTGTGACACATTTGTACATTTAAAATGTTACCGTAGGAAAAGCAGTAATTTATTCTCCACCAGAAACAATTTTGAGCCAAGTTTTCTCTGCAATAGCTGTATTTTTACCGAACTTCCCTTTCATGATACAATTTTAGAATCAGAAACCGAAGATTCATTCCTCACATCGCCTCTGCAAACTCCAAGTGATGCTGAGAGTGAAAGTTTTAAATTTATTAAGAAAAAAGGTCTGCATTTTTTGCATTTAAACGCACGATCTCTGCTTCCCAAACTTTCCGAAACTCGTATTTTAATTAATAAATCCAACCCAGCAGTTTTAACAATCTCTGAAACTTGGCTCGATGATAGCGTTTCTGATGGAGAAATTTATATTGATAATTACGTAGTTTTACGTAAGGATAGGGACAGACACGGTGGTGGTGTCTGTACTTACATTCGATGTGATTTAGCTTTTAATCATAGGGAAGATTTAGAGTCTTACTGGTGGACTGGTTTTAGTTTTACTGGTGGAACTTTTACTTCCTAAAACTAAACCTATTTTAATCGGTACTTTATATCGGCCCCCTAAACAATCAGATTTTTTGCAAAATTTTGAAAATACAATTTTATGTAATCTTAGGTCAGACTGTGAAATATATTTCTTAGGTGATTTTAATATCTGTTACCATCACAAAGCATCTCCCAGCTGTAAACAGTACCAAAGTATTTTAAATTTGTTTGATTTAAAACAAATTATTCGAGATTCTACCAGAATTACCATCCATGCAGTAAAACTTCTACTTTACTAGATCACATCCTTTGTAATAATACCGATATTATTTCTCAATCTGGGGTTTTACCTATAGGTCTAAGCGATCATTTTATAGTTTTTTGCACAAGAAAGACACAAAAATCTTTTTTCGGGGATCATAAAACAGTAACTGTTAGGTCTATGAAAAATTACAGCAAGGAACGCTTTTTAAGTTTGTTAGTTAATTCTGACTGGGAACCCTGTTTTAAGGCCGCTGACATTAACCTTGCGTACACTGTTTTTAAAGATAATATATTTTAAAGGCACTTAATACTGTAGCACCAATTAAATAAATTAGTCTTAAACAACGCACTGAGCCCTGGATGAGCTCGGGTATTCTTAGTAATATCAGAGAAAGAGATAACTATTTGTATAAATTTAGGAAATACCGTGTTTTAGCTTATTATAATAATTTCTGCAAATATAGAAACCTTGTCCAACGGGAAATAAAAAAAGCTAAATCTGAATATTATTTGTACAACAAAATAAGTGAGAATAAAGATAATCCTAAAAGTCTATGGTCTACCCTAAAATCTTTAGGTTATAAAAACCTTAAATCTAAATCGAATATTGTTCTGCAAGATAACGGTGAGCTGATTCATGATCATACTCTAGTTAGTAATTTATTTAATAATTATTTTACTAATGTTGCCTCTAATTTAGTTAAGAAGTTACCGTTATCAAGTAATAAATGTAGTATAGGGTCCGAAACTCTAAATAATTTTTATTTAGAAAAGTTACAAAAATCAGAAAAGTTATTTTTAACACCCGTTTCTGAGGATTTCGTTTTTCAAAATCTACTTAGCCTATCAGCCTCAAAAAGTACCGGTCTAGACCTAATACCTGCCCGTTTTCTTAAGGATGGTGCTGAAGTACTTAAAGTGCCTATTACTTTTATTATTAATTACTCTATCGTAGATAATGTAGTACCAGACGAACTGAAATTAGCTAAGGTTGTTCCTCTGTATAAAAAGAATAGTAAAGTAGAACCCTGTAATTACAGACCTGTTAGTATCTTAAGTATTGTATCTAAAATTCTAGAACGTTCTGTTTTTCTACAGCTGAAAGCACATCTTAGTAGGCTAAATCTGATCTATGAACTTCAGTCCGGTTTTCGTAAATCATATTCTACAGACACCTGCCTTATTAACAATATATTATTATCTTATTCTGATACAATTAGATGTAATAACGCAAAGGGTTTATATACTGGTATGGTAATGTTGCACCTACAAAAGGCTTTCGATACTGTAGATCACGAAATTCTGCTTGGTAAGTTAGGCCTGATGGGTGTAGGTTCTATAGACTGGTTCAAGTCCTACCTGTCAGACAGAGGTCAAACTGTAGTCATTAGCAAATCGCAGTCTACTGTACAAGAGATTACCTGTGGTGTACCGCAAGGTAGTATATTAGGTCCTCTGCTTTTTGTATGCTATGTAAATGATATGATAAGTAGTATAGATCCCGATTTTAAACTCATTTTATATGCCGACGACTGTGCTCTTATTTTCTCTCATAAAGATCCTATCCATATTTCCCAAAAGTCAAGTGCAGTTCTAGAATCCTGTAATGAGTGGTTGGTTGATAATAAGCTATCCATCACTACGGTAAGACTGAAAGTATTTTGTTTGGTTCCAAAAGAAAGTTAAAGAAGGTAACTAAGTTTGAAGTCACTAGTAATGGACATAAGATTGAAAATAAAAAGGAAGTTAAATATTTAGGCGCCACATTGGATAACTGCTTATCAGAGGAAAGCACAGTGAAAAATATTTTCTCGATAGTTAACAGTAGGCTTAGGTTTCTATATAGAAATAAAAATAGTTTAAACACCGACTCCCGCAAGTTACTTTGCTCTTCTTTAATACAGTGTCACATGGACTATGCGTGCTCTTCTTGGTATGAAGGGTTAACCAAACAGCTTAAATGTAAATTACAAGTAGCTCAGAATAAAGTAGTACGATTTATTAAAGACTACAAACCTAGGCACTGGACCTGGACTACTTAACTTAGATAGTAGAGTTAAGCAGCTACGCTTTAACCATGTGCATAAATAAAGTGTATAATGGTAAATGTCCCAATTACCTAAAACAAAAATTCAGCAGGGTACGCGATACACACTCTTACAGTACCAGAGCTAGTGCTTCAAACTTCTACCTCCCGAATTGTAAATCCTTCGAATCTGATACTTTCTTTTTTAACGGCATTAAAAATTGGAACGCTCTGCCAAATTAAATTAAAAACCTAGATGGTCTGGCTGCAACTGGAGAGCCCGAGGCTCGACAGAGAATTATGAGGTATAGATACTGCAGCCTATTTAACGGAACATAGAAACCAACATCAACACCAACTTCAAACCTCATAATTTAACGGTCTAGTATCACTCCCTGAGAAGTAGGCATTTTGCTTTGATCTTTTTTAGGTGGATCTTTAAATGATTTTTCCAGGAGAACGGCGAAAGCTAGAACGATTCTGTTTGCGCGATCTGGTAGATGGCCCTAGCGCGCTAGCTAGGAGTTTTTGTGGAAAAAATCTGTTAATTAATTAATTAGTAATTAGCGATTAAAGATTTCTAATTGATTTTTCTCGAAAAGTATTTGATTTTTCCCCTAGCAACGGTGTTTTTTTTTGTTCATCTCGGTAAGATCTAAAAAAAGTTCAGTCATCGCTATGGCCCTCCTATTACTGTTAATTAGTACTAATTAGCCGAAAACTAATTAGCGTCGTAACTCGAAAACACTAAGAGCTATGAAAAAACGTAACATCACAAAGTTGTTCGGAATTTTATTCTACACAAAAAAGTCTCTGGCGCCGATGCCGTATCTCCTACCGTTAATTAGTAATTAACTAATTACTTAATTACCTAATTGGCGGGGGGGCTTTGTCCCCCCCGCCCCCAAATCCTTATTCACAAGGTGTATCAAAGCGGTTTACTATTTTACAAATGATAATTATTCTAAAATCTTTTGAATCGAACTAATTAACGATTTTACTAATTAGTAAAGTTTCCCAAATTAATTAATAATTTATCCAATCCGGCTGCAATTAATTAAACAGCTGAGTCGTCAGCCTGGTTTGATGAACTTGATGAAATCATAAAGTCAGTAGTTGCTGTATGCCATTACTGACTAAAACTATATACCAAGCACCTCTTGCCGGTAGCTATCTCCACAGTCTGTAGTGAGATGGCATATTTAGTGGAGGTTCTTTTGGCAGATAGGCCTAGTCAAAACGTTACATCAGATGCCGTATTTTAGTCAAAACGTACCCTATCTTCATATAGTTGAGTATTGTCAATACAGGAATATCCAAGTACTGGGTACTCCTGTACTTAGTATACCCATCTGCCCATGTACAGTAACTGGCTGATAGTTATCCTTAGTTTGTAGGCTATAGATGATTGACGTTTCTAGCAATGTTCTTAATGTTGGGATTTTACTGGAAGTTATTAATACCATAGTTTACCCCAAAAAAACTAAAATTACCCAAATCGCACCAAATCAAAATAAATCTTATAACAGCAACACGGGCTATCTGACGATATGGATTAGATCAATGTAGCGGATAGTGACCATTGAAGGGCTTCTTATGCATGCAAAGGAAAATATGATCAGACCCAAATCACACAGTCAGACCTGATCTTTTGCTGATCAAATACCGGTAGGTGACTTTGCTGTGATATGCAGTAACATTTTACGGTACAATTTGATGCGAAAATGTTTTGGCCAGTACTCTGAACCTTCCATTGGGGTCTCAGGTCATGCGCGTACCGTGGTCACTGTATCTGGCACCTGATTGGCTCAAATATTCAAACGCTGAAAACTTACCTAGGCCTTGACAATTAGTGATAAGATTTTATGCGAATATGTTTTGGATGGTGTTCTGAATCTCGCGTTGAGGTCCCAAGTCACCCCCATACCGTGGTCATCAGATACGGCGCCTGATTGGCTAATGCTTTGAACGACGATAACTCGAGTTTGCTTCACTTTGGGATGAAGTTTGAAAGCTAAGAATATTCTCTGGAGTATGTCCTAACTCACTGACGATGTTTTATAGCTGTTGGATTGTCGGGGTTTGCTACGTGGTCTATGATTGGTTAATTTTTTGAAAGGCTATATCTCAAGAAGTATTCACTTTGGAATGATGAAGTTTATTTTAAATGTTCTCTAGAGTGTTTCCGATCCTACTAAAGACATCCAATTGCTGTATGACTACCGGTTTCACGCTTTTGATTGTTTGAATATGCATGAAAATTTTGCATATAATATATCAAGAAGAATTAATTTTTGCACAAAGGAAATGATACTTACAATGCTCTCTGACATGTCTGGTGTATTTTAAAATCACTGGGGTTGAACAATTGTAATTGGAATACACCTTCATGGGTTTTCTTTATGATTTTAGAGCTTTAAAAGTTCAATATTAAATTTTTTATTAAATAATTATTTTTGTGTTATTTGTTAATATGAGTATATTTCTGTATTTGCTGGTATTATATTTTGGGTGTTTTTTTTGTTATTAGTTTTGGTATTAATTATTTTTTATTAATCCAGGGAATATCCCTATTAACTCTGGGTCCTCACTCGTTAATTCAGGGACCACCCTCGATAGCTCTGGGTCCACCCTCGTCTCGTTAATTCAGAACCACCTTTGTCAATTCAACAAATTTGAATAATTTTTATTATTAGGTTTTCCAAGGTGCTGAATTAATTGATTGAAGATGGTTTTAAATGGCCTGCTTTTATTGTAATTCCATTTCGTGTGATGTGTTTCGTGCCACAAATTTTTGAAGTATAAATAATAATTTAATAATATGGTAGGCCTACATGAAGGGCAGATATAGTGGAGGTTCTTTTGGCAGATAGGCCTAGTCAAAATGTTACATCAGATGCAGAATTTTAGTCAAAACGTACCCTATCTTCATATATGGTAGTTGAATATTGTGAATACAGGAATACCCAAGTACTTCTGTAGGCCTACTAATGTACATGCGCAAGTAATATAAATTGGGGGGGTCTATGCGCCTGTCGATTCATACGAATCGACAGGCGCAACAAAAGTATTTGGAATATTATGCCCATGTATACTTATATATGTAAGCCTTCAAGTATAAACAAAACTGACCTTAACAAAATCAAGGTAGGCATTTGTTATTTTCCATCAGCAATATGGGCTTTAACTTTTAACTTTACATGGGATTAATAATACTGTAATATTCTAAAACAATACCACATGGCCAACGCCGTCGGCCATGCGCTCGCACGGCGCAAATGCTCCATTTGCGCTCTCCACCTGGATAATCAACATTCTTTTAAACCTGCTGTTAAATCTCACCTCCGTGTGCAATGTAAAAATAGGTACAATAGTCCTACAGTAAGTTATTAGTTATTAATTATTTACTATTTATACTGTAATTACGTTTTATAATAAATTGTTCTGTACATTACATCTTTATCGTTGAGTCGGACATTGTCACGCTCTCGGTAAAGTTGTACATGTACATAGTGTAATTACGTTTTATATTGGTTTTAGGTTAGCGTAGTGTAATATTGTATTTGTAACCAAGTAACATAAATGACCCCCTTGGAAATAAGCTGCAAAGCTTTAGGGGTAATCATATATGTTATGTTGGACAATACCTTTATACCGGTACATTGTTTGGTGTATTTGTTATTGTTTTTACATAATGTATAAATAAATCTATCTATCTAAGTTAAAACGGCATTGAAAAATTTATTTATCTGTTCTTTAGAGCGATTATAACTTTTGGGGTTCAAGTCTCCCTCACTCACCCTATAGTTAGTATGTTATATGTGAGTTAGTTACATTATTATTACATTACATATATATATCATTATTATTGTTACATTGCGTTCTGGTGAATTTCTCGTAACGCTGCAAAGTAATCAATCTTATATTACCGTATTCCAGAATTTATTATTTCCATTTATATTAATGCGTGCTTTTTTATTTAATAAAGCAGCACGTGTTTGCATAATGCGTGCGTCCAGTTTGCAGTGACGGGACTAGCAACTGTATGTAAATAATTGTTTAACGTGTAGACTGTATTCCATACGTCCTATAGAAGACATTTTAGAGAAAATGAGCAAAGAAAATATGGCGATAGTGTTCAGTAAAACTGAACGGACACAGACAGTGACTCAGTTTGCTTCAGTCGACGATGGATCAAAGATTTGATCACATCCATGCAGGAGATAACAACAATATCTTTAATTAGATATAAATATATAGTACCGGTACCTGTTAATAATTTTCACTTATATTCGATATAGTACATGATTAAAATGTTTAAATGAGCATCCATGCAAGTTAACATAATGTAATAAAATGACATACATCATTGTTTGCAAAGGTCAATTTTCAGCGTTAAAGACCATTGTTTATTTATGTAAACCTCCCTCGCTGCGCTCGCTCGGTACATAAATAAACTCGAGTCATAACGCTGCAAAGTGCTACTTTGCACACAATGATGTAAATAGTTATTATTGTAATCTTTATTGTATAAACAATAGAAATACCAACTACTATTAAAATATTGATTATTATACTAGAAAAGGGACCTAAATCCTTTTTTTTTTCGCGAAAAAAAAGTTTTGACTAAGAAACTATTACACATTCAATATGTCTCGCCTAATACAGTTATTGTGCGTTATTGAAAATGGTATATCACCAAATGTCATTTCACCAATCACTTAAAATCGTTTTTCTCGAAATAATAATTTTTTGACTTAGACCTAATTCCTAAGGGCGCGATGTATTGAATATATAAGTTAGCTAGCTAATAAAGGAATTCAAAAACATATACAGTACCACCATTTTAATTTGGGCACCTCGTGCGTATTTCGATGGGGGGGGGGGGGGGGGGGGATTAATATAATTACGCAATCCACAACAGTTCTTGGTGACAACGATTATATATAATGCATTGCAAATCTTGTAACACATTTCAAGCCAGACTAAAACCCAAAAGTCTTTGTGATACTTGTTTCATGCCGAGGTTACTCCAACAACCTATTACCGGTACAGTTCCAGATCCTAACTCCTATTTCTCGCAACGGCAACAAACCAGGGTACCCTGACGATACTCACCAGCAGTACACTAACAACAATGCAGCCATAGCATGATTCAGTGCCGCTGTACCACTTTCAACCAAACAACCCCTACTGTAGTACATTTAGTTGGTTCTGTCTGGCCATTCTTCTCTCCCTCAGATCCTAACTAACCATCAATTATTGGATGGCCTAATTCTATCAGGCATGACCGCCGTTGCTGGGGCTCACATCCTACCCACAGCCTCAGAACCTGCAAACCTGTATC
Source organism: Nemertoderma westbladi (assembly GCA_032718475.1). Taxonomy (NCBI): domain Eukaryota; kingdom Metazoa; phylum Xenacoelomorpha; order Nemertodermatida; family Nemertodermatidae; genus Nemertoderma; species Nemertoderma westbladi. The sequence goes on along the minus strand of JAUCBJ010006628.1, from coordinate 5,918 downwards.
AGCCGACAATGCGCCAATAACTTCATTATCTATTGGGCGCTCAAAGGAGTAATAGGTTCTACAGTCAAGGAGGCAATCAATGCACGGTTTTCACTTATGGAGAGCCGAATAACGGCGGTTGAAAAGGAGAATGAGGAATTGAATTGAATTGTAGTGATGTGTTCGACGCTATGGGCGAACCTCAGACCGACTTCAGTATACAGCGTCTAGGATCGATGAATCCTACTCGGAAGAACTCGAGGCCAATGAAGATTACCATCCTTCAGTGGAAAGACCCGTACTTCTCGACGCATCCAACAAATTGAAGAAACATGACAGATTCAGCAATGTGTATCTCAAGCCCGACACTCACCCAAGAATATTCCATGTGAATCCGACCGCCTAAGTTATATGGTTAGAGAGGAAAAACGAAACTGGAAAACTCAGGCATTGATATTGTCTATGATGACAAAACACTTTTCTAGTAATAGACAAATATAATCTGAATTTTATGTAGCGTGCCACGGTTGTTTTAATCTGAGTATTTAATCATGGCATTCTAACGGGTTAAAATAGAAACATACTAATCCCATTGTGTATGAACCTCGTCAGTCTGTCAAGTCTGGGTTCGGTGTTCTTGAGCATCCACTGCAATAAGACAACGCTTATCTGCCAGGTCAGTCATCGTTCCTTTTCATATTGGGGACCCGAGTGTTAGGGTAACTGAGGCTAGTCTAGTGACTTGCCTCATGTTCACCAATGTCTTGGTTGGTCGAGGCCTCCTCACTGTAGTATCATTGAAGGATTGTAAAGTTATAATGGTCAATATTTTTTTACTAATTAATATTGTAATTGTGTTACAAATAATTACGAAATATATATTATATATATAAAGATTGCGGTTAAACAAAGATAACATTTCAATCATGGTTTGCATGTTGTATGAAATACATTACTCAGTGGATTGTACTAAAAAACATATCTGCAATTATATCAGATTTGTAAAAAGATTAATTTACGAAATGGACTCGAACCCAATAAATAAAACAAAATCTCCTTAAGTCCTGTCGACTGAGCTAATTTTCGCACATTCTATGGGATAGCTGTAACTCAGGGATAGCTGTGAAGATATGTCACTAATTTAGTGATAGTCATAATGTCCATAAAAAATGACAGATTTCTATAGCTATACTTACGAAATGTTCGCTTTTTTTTAGGAGTAAATTGAAACCTAGATTCTAGAGTTTCATCTGTTGGGATCCCGTTTATGTTCTGAAACACAAATAAATATTATAGTGATTATTAAATCATAAATTTAGTTAATAAGCTGATTTAGTCAAAATTTAGTTATCTTTTTGGTGGGATATTAATGTATTTTCTGTATTTCTTAATGTAAATTAAGCCATGGGGGTGGCACTTGAGATAAAATTTTATGATAGAACTCCTGATAGAAAAAATTTTATGATAGAACTCTGATAGTAAAGTGTTGGATACATCATTTGCGGTAAGTTCAGTCCTCAATCAATGATCTTAAGTTACAGGGACAGTTGATCAGATGGTAGGCGGCAGGGTATAGAAAGACCTCCACAGAGCTGACAAATGCTTGAGTTTGAGGAAGTGAGAAATGATTTATTACCACAGATCTTGTGGTGGAAACTATGAACCGAGGACTTGGCAACATGCTTTCCTTCCACTTTATGGAAGCGAAGGCGGGACTACCCCAAAACTCGCTGCAGATTTTACTTCTTTTCTCATCAACTTCAGACTGGTAATTTCTGTATTTATTACTATTTATGTGTTAAATAACAATATAAAATATTTAAAACCAGACGAATGAAAAAAATAATATAACATTAATATATTGGTGTTTTTGTTTTTAATTTGTTTATATCTCCAATGTGGTTTGAAAAATGCAAAGAAAACGATATACCATTCATTCGTAAATAAAAACCACCCCCTATCGGCTGGTGTGAGACATAAAAAAATAGCTAAAAAGACTATTCCGTTATTCTCCATTTTTATTTTTAGATACCACAATTTTTTGAACCAGCATGTTAATTTTCATCATATTCTGAAATCAAAAAAGTGGCCGGCCAACGTTTATTAAAGCTTATTAAATTTCCTTTCATAAAAACCAAAAATCACAAAAAAGATAAAGAAATGGTGGAGTCTTACGATAACTCGAGAACTAAAAGAAATCTCTCTAGTGGTTTTGAGATTTGAAATCCCCATTTAATTCTGCTCTAGATGCAATAACAAAAAAAGTTATGAAATTTGTTCGGGCTTATCCTCCCCCCCCCCCCCCCCCCCCCCCCCCCCCCCCTCCCCTTTAACTCAGCAGTGATCAGCCCGTGGTAGATAGCGTTGATGCAATGGCGGTGGCATGAATTTCGGCTCTTGGTAGTGTTACATAAGCAACTTCTGTCGTGAAAATTGACGGCAAATTAAATTAGTTATTAGACTAGATATTTTTATTTTTATACATTTCATTTTGACATTTATACAAGTTATTTTAACATTAAGTATATTGTATTATTGAAGTAGAAGCTTGAAAACCAATAATTAATAATTATATTTATTTATTCCAAAATTGTAACATTACTCAACACCATTAGTAACAGCGAGTTGTTATTTAGCACTTTACAACTTTAGAGGACATTACAGCATTGTATTGGCCTGTACATTTAGTATTGTATTTGGTGTTATTGTTTACGTAGTAACTTTATTAAGTATATTAAGTAATTATGTAATGTCCACTAAGGGGACATTACTTAACGGATAGATACTTATAGGTGGAAATTTGCCTGACAGCCAGATAGGCCTACTGTATTACCTACTGGTAGGTGGGGTATAGCTATTAATAACCAGTAGGGCCTAGCTATATTATTATAAGATGGCTCCAAACGCCACCATAAATACAAGCTAACTTATTTATAACATAATTTATGTCATTTTTCTTGAACTATAGCAAGCTCATGCTCGACCACAGCATCAGTATATTGGTTATTGTTGAGAATATTCTTAGCATCCCCAATAGCGGTATAGAGTTGGGAACCATCCCCACCCTTACTGGCATTAAAGTTGCGATGAAACATACCACGAACTACACCGCGTTTGTAAGACTCAGAGGCACACGCAGTGGCATTGAGATCGAGCCCAGTATTTGTAGGCTTGCGATACCACGCCGTTGAAAGAGCATAGTCAACCCGAGTGACAACCAAATCAAGAAAGGACAAGCGGCCCTCCACCTCCATCTCAAGGGCAAACTTGAGATTGGGATGGAGGTCATTGACCTCTCTCCGCTTCTCAGTGGGGTCGTTACTGCAAACGCTAAATACGTCATCGACCTACCTACACTAATCTTAGTGCCCGCAGCGATCCTCTCATCGAACTTTGACAGAAAGATGTTGGCGAACATGGGGCCCAATGGAGAGCCCATAGCGACACCATCTTTCTGACAGACGTAGTTACCATGGTGATCCAGGAATACGACATCCTTGGTAGCCAACAGCATAAGACCAATAAATTGGTCCTTGCTGATTGGCTGGCTGCCCGGATGCCGCTCATACAGTAGATCAGCAGCAAGCTGCACCGCCTCCCTCAGTGGGACGTTAGTGAATAAACTCACAATGTCCAGGGAGTAGAGATGGTCCGTGGGTTCTACCTCTAGTTCAGCGAGACGATCAGCAGACCCAGAGCTGTTTGTAGATATCTTGCCTTCAGGCAGCACATCCAGCATATATAGAAAGCGATATATATATATAGAAATCCAGCAATAGGATGGTATAAGAATAGGGATAGGGGGCGAAACCTATAGATCAGCTGGCTGCTGTCAACTGATCACTGATTGCATGAAACGTCTAGGTTATGTTGCTTTTTAGTGTTTTACATACTTTGGTACTAACACACCTGCCGGTAAGGTTTTTTACTTTAACTTGCTTGAAAATAAATAAATATAATTATATTGTATTATATATATTTAACAAAATATAATTTTGTTCAAAATAGTTCATAAATATAACCATAATAAATTACTATTTTTATTCCAAACTTGAAATATTGCTAAATTCCGCAGTTTGAATTTGATATGTTACTGTATGGTAGTTTGATGAACATATCCGATGGATATCCGAGCACATCCGATGGATATCCAAGCATATCCAATGGATATCCGAGCATATCCAATGGATATCCGAGCATATCCAATGGATATCCGAGCATATCCAATGGATATCCGAGCATATCCAATGGATACCTGAGCATATGCGACAGATATCCGAGCATATCCGATAGATATCCGAGCATATCCAATGGATATCCGAGCATATCCAATGGATACCTGAGCATATGCGACAGATATCCGAGCATATCCAATGGATACCTGAGCATATGCGACAGATATCCGAGCATATCCGAGCATATCCGATAGATATCCGAGCATATCCAATGGATACCTGAGCATATGCGACAGATATCCGAGCATATCCAATGTATATCCGAGCATATCCGATAGATATCCGAGCATATCCAATGGATACCTGAGCATATGCGACAGATATCCGAGCATATCCAACAGATATCCGAGCATATCCAATAGATATCCGAGCATATCCGACAGATATCCGAGCATATCCGATAGATATGGGTCCAGTATACCTGATTGATCGCCGAACAATCATCAATGATTTCCCCAAACTTTTCTCTGTGTCTTTGAAGATCATCATCGAAAACTTTTTCTATAATATCCATTGTACTTTCCATTAACGACGAAAACTGCAAAATTCATAATAACTAATAATTATTCATCATTCGTTAAGAATTTTTATATTTTTTGTATACTGACTACAGTAAGTATGTATAGTATACTGACTACAGTAAGGTTTTCCATATCATAAAGTATTCAGGCAGTTCCTTTATAATAATTATAAGTTTGTGTAAAAACAGGTAAATTATATTTTACTAGTAACAATAGCTTTTATTAGATTAGATTTAATTTGTATATCTTAATTATGGAATTAATCAATTTCATATATTAGTTTATTCTTTAAATTTCTTCGTAGTAAATCTTTTGTCTAACTTGAAGAAAGAAAGTATTTGAATCCATCCATAGTGAAAAAATACTGGAAATCTTAAGAGCATCTTCTCGTCGACACCAAGGCTCCTAATGTATTTAGAGTTGCATTCCCCAGATCCAACTAGAGATTACTGTTTAATTTTATTTATTTACCAATAATTCGGATACATTCTGCACAATACTAAAGAAGTTGACCACCAAGTTGACCTACTGCACCATTTAACCCGAAATATTGTGTAATTTGATGTTGACGTACAACCCCACGCCCCCAGCCCATTTTTTTTTTTACAAATCGCTATTATATTGTTTGGAATTTGAAACATAACTAGTTCAACTCACTGTCGATGCCTACATGAAAACATAATTTGCGATTTTGCCTGTAAATTTTATTTATTAACATTTTGATAGTGTATTTTACGAAATTGCACCATTTTTCACATTATTGATCGTAATTTTTTTTATCAGTTTAGAAAGCTTGGATTCCAAAAAATGTAATTACAGTAAGTCAATACGTTTATTGGGGAGAATATACTTTATGATACAGACGTGCTATCCTGTTTTTTGCGCAGCTCCGCTTTGCAAATATGAAACAATTAGAAATCAATAACTGAACCGTTAAACATCATTAAATAATTTACACTCAACCTTTATTACATTTTATGGAGGAAGAAAGGGGAGGTTGGTGGGTTAAAATATTCTGAATTCATCCGAAGGGTTGTAAGTTATCGGCTGTCAAGAAAGCCGAATAGATTGCTGCATAACCTTAGTTGTTTGATTTATACTGTATCAGTATAAGCAGTGACGGATAAGACTTGCTTTCCATTACACCACCTTGCGGCTTCTTTATTAATTTATATTCAACCCC
>JAUCBJ010006627.1:0-29674 GCA_032718475.1 Nemertoderma westbladi | reverse complement strand
TTAAACGTTTCGGCAATTTCTTTAGGGTTGGAAATAATTTTGGAATGGATATTTGTTTTAATGATTAGTTTCTTTGGGGATAATTTCGCTGAAGATTTATGAAGTACGGAGTTAATAACAGTCCATGTTTTACGGATGTTGTTGGAATTTTGTTCAAATTGCTTAGAGTAATATTTTTTTTCAGCAGCCCTAAGTGTAGATGTTAAACGATTACGGTAAGAATTGAACAGCAAGCGGTTAGTTTCAGTTTTATTTTTTATGTATTTACGGTACAGTTTTTCTTTAGTTCGTATAGATTTAAGCAAATTCTCAGTTATCCATGGGTTGTTGGGACGTGTTTTATGAGTATAAGTTTTCAATGGCAAGTGATTGGTACAAATTTTTATGAGGTCCTTATAAAAATGTTCAAATTTTAGCTGAATGGGAATAGAATTGTCAGTGTAACTCCAGTAATCGTTGGTTTTAATATCCTGTAAAAAATCTTTTTCGTTGAATTTTGAAAAGTCGAAGCTCGTGTAATTCTTAGGTTTATTAAAGATGCAGTTGAATTTTTGCAGAACAATGAAAGTTGCACGGTGGTCGCAATTCCCGATTTTACAGTTAAAGGTTCCAGCGTTTGAGACAGAAGTAGTAATGTTTGTGATAATGTGGTCAAGTAATGTTTCGGAATTACGTTTTGGGTCGATTCGAGTAGGGTGGTTGAGTATTTGTAAGAATCCGTAAGAGTTGAGTAAATTAATGTATTCTTTCTGGGTATTATTGTTGCTAGTTTTCAGTAAGTCAATGTTGATATCTCCAGTAATAATAGTGTCACAGTTATTATTAGTAAGTTTAGTAAGATTAGTATTAAGTAACGTATTGAAGTCGGTCGGTTTAATCGCGTCAGTGCGGTAGATAGTGCCTATGATAAGAGATTTAGTACCAGGTCTAGCAATTCTAATCCATGAGTTCTCGAGCCCCGGAATTTGGAACTCGGGACACTCAGACATTTGTAAAGACTCGCTCACGTAGATAGCGGTGCCACCGCGCCTTGTATTTCCAGTCTGGCGATTAGTAAGAATCGGACGGTCGTGGTAGCCATTGAATTTAAAAAGATCTAACGGGGTATCACAGTTAAAAAAAGTTTCAGTAAAGGTTAAAATATCGAATTTAAAGCTTAAGGTATCAAGAAAAGTGCTAATGGCACCGTAATTAAAGGGTAAGCTACAGCAATTTAAGTGTAGAACAGAAAAAGAGTCTTTATAGTTAGAGGAAGAAAACTCAGACTGGAAATATTCGGCAGTGAGCGACCCCTTATCAAAAGCTAATTTGGTGACGTTTTGATCGGGATCAATGTTTGAAAAAGTTTGGTTGAAGTTTTGGGACTCACTATCTAGTGGTGTTTGTGGATATGTATTATTATTTGAGAATATGTCTTCATCTTGATTAGATATGTTAGAGAACGGAAATGTAGCAATTTGACAGAAAATACACAAACAATTTTTGACATTTTGGGACTGAAAATCTGAAGTGTTTAAATGTGAACCGCATTGGAGGTGAAAAATTGACTGGCATAAAGAACACGAAAAATGGCAATCAGCTGCCGAAATAGTGGAAAAGCAAAAAGCACAGTTAATGGGGACAGATATGCAGGGGGATTGAATACTCGTATTGTTGGCGGATACCTTTACCAATGGCCGGGCCTACAATAGGACAGTTGCTGGCAATAGTGCGAAAAATACCCTAGCCCCCTTCGATATATATAAAAATGGAATAATAGGACTATTCCAATGGGGGGGGGGGGGGGGGGGGGGGGAGCTAAGTTACCGTATACTGTAATCCTATTAAAAAAGCAATCTTTATTTTGATTTGACATATTTAGTGTGTTCAAATATTAGTTATTATGTTATATAACAAGATTAAATGAATTAGCCGTGAAGTGTTGCATCCAAGATTTCACCATCGTCATCCTCGGTAACCGAGTGAACAGGTTGAGATTTGGGGTCAGAGACACTATCTCCCAGTACGGCGTAATAAGATCCGGTTGCCGAAGAATTCGAATTTAGTGCTGCGTCAGCCCGAGAAACGCTACGGGTTGTACGAGGATTCTCCACAGACTGTTTCTTTTTAGGTTTAAGATGGTAGCCACGGGGACGAGACTCTCTTCGAATTTCGTCGATGCTATCACGTGACGTAATCTCGATTGGAGTCGAATCCTCGGTTGGTCTGACAAGAATCTTCCCATTAGATGAATAGGCAGCGCAGACACGACCTTCCTTCTTAAGTTGGATGGCTTTCTTAAGAAGTGCTACACGGGGTGCAGTAAGATGGTCGGAGGGATAGGTACCCTTATCAAACTCCGATTTATGGGAAAAAATATGGAATCGCGTGGTATGGCGCAAAAAACGAATAATAATAGGGCGATGTTTAATCGCCCCTGGATCGGAGCGACCGATTCGGTGCCAAAGATCGACTTCGAAAGGATCGATTGAACAAAATGACAGAATTTTCTTAATAACAACTTCGTCGTTTTGCCGGTTTGTTTCGGGAACGCCGTGTATTAAAACATTGTTGCGATGGCCGTACTGGGTGAGTATATCGTTGGCGCGTTCGATATCAGCGATTTTTCCCTTCGAATCATCAACTTGTTTAGCAAGATTTACGTTGTCTGCGCGTAACTGAATGTTTTCTTGTTTAAGATCGGACAAAACTTTAGTGAGCGATGGAGAGCCGTCCGATGGGTTTAGTTGATCGTTTATGCTACTAAGACTTTTGGAGATATGATTAAGAGTGCGCTCCAGCGCATCCATTCGCAGTTCTAAACTCTTGGGACCCATTATACGGACTACTATAACAGTATAATATGTGTAGGGAGTGTAATTCGCAAAGGTTGAATCTCGGAACTGAAGTATAGAAATATCCAGTAATCATGAAATTCAGGCAGATTGGTGTAGGCCCTTTGGCAGGTTATCAGAATATACAGTCGTACCGGTACATTACTATTGCAATATCCCTCAGGAAGTAAACCAACCAATAGTGGGGCGGTATACTATCAATTAGTGCATATCTATTGGTAGGTCAATACAGTAAGCAATGTGTCTAATCTTCCATGTAATGTCCATATAACTGTTACTCAGTGTTAATTATGAATCAGTTGGCTAGTATTCAGAGTAGAAGTTAAATGGTTAAAACCGTTGTGGTTACTGCTGTCATTGTGCAATACTGATTATGCTATATTACCAGTACTTATACATCTGAGATTATAAACAACAATAACTAAACTCCATCTTTGTTGCACCGGCCTTTCAGCTCCTTAACAGCCTTTCAGTGACTAAGCGGACGTGGCGACGTGTATTTCCCATACAACTCGAAACACACACCAGTCAGGATCCCTCGCCAACTCAGATCCCATCACAGTTTAAACCTACCTCATTGTGACGAACATCCACAATCAAAGACGAGACTATTAGAGAGAGAAACAATGCCAACATGAGTGAACCAAGAACGCCCCAGGGTTCACTGAAGAACAACGGTTTGGTTGGAGAGGAGGAAGGCGGATGAGTACAAGGTGATGAGGAAAGCGAGTCGACGCGGGACGAGAGTGGCAAGAAGAGTACCAGGATCACCAGCCAATCAGTGGCTACAGGCGGCAAGCTAAGGCGCAGACTCGGTGAGTGCAATAAACATTTTCACTACTTAGTCCGATTTGGGCAGGGCGAATTGGCGAATGACAGGGCGAGAGAGGTCACCACAGAACTGTTTGAATTGTGGTGATCGGGGATAATGCCGTATGGTGTAGTATACATAAGGCCTTATCTAGTAGATGCGCGAGGGATTAAGTTAGTGGGATGGGCGTGTTCGAGCGACACTGGAACCGAGGTGAACCCAGAGGATTCGGTGTCATCCGTTAGTAAGACCAGCAGGCATAATAAAAGTAGTGAGACCAGCATGCGATGGGAGTCAGTCGCAACCAAAAAGTCCGCTACACCCTCCACAAAAGCAAGAAGGGTGTTAGAGATAGATGGCTGGCATGCCAGCAAGACATGGTCGCGTTGGACCAAAGGGAGTTAGAGAGACAGTTGGATGAGGGGACTGTCTTGTTAGAAAGGGAAAGGGAGCTAGCGAGAGAGTGTAAAGAGAGAGCTGCGAAGGTGGAGAGAGAGTATAGAGAGAGGGCTGTGAGGGAAGCATATGAGTATAGAGAATGGGAGAAGAAGGAAGTGAGTGAGCATAAAGAATGGGAGGAGAGGGAAGTGAGTGAGCGTAAAGAACAGGAGGAGAGAGAACTGAGTGAGTGCAAAGAACGGGAGGCGTGAGAAGTGAACGAGTGCAAATAACGAGAAGCAAGAGAAGCTGGGAGGATTGAGAGGGAAAATGCGGACCAGAGTATTAGAGAGGATAGGGAGAGGGAGATAGCTGGTAAGAGAATGCGGGATGATATGCATACCTGGTTGAGTGGGTTAATGAGTATCAGGTGAGACAGAAACGCCGGTTAGAACTGGCAAAACTGGGTTTATCAGAGAGCGAGGCTGGTTCGGGTAGTATTTATGAGGAACCAGGGGTAATGAAAACCTTTGTTAATACTCCACTTACAGGGACTGGATGGCAAACACAAAACTGGTGTGTGGGGGGGGGGGGGGGGGGGGTGTAATGACAATACATTTAGTGTTAATATTAATAATACCGTAGTTGATAATCCTAATAATAACAAGTGCACCTTTCTTACAGGAAATAATGTTTTGGTGAATAATAACAAAGTTGATACTGACACAGTGAATGATAATTCACTGTGAATGATAATTAGTTAATTAATTGAAATGATAATAATATAATAAATAACAATGATGAACAGAATAATTTAAATAATAAACGATGAAGGGTTGAATAATAATATAATAAATAATTATGGTGAAAGTAACAACGGCATAATTAATATAAACGACTGTGAAGTAAATAATTCCCCTGATGGAGGCCACAGGCGAATGAACCCAGGGAAAACAGAAGCAACGTGTTGACTGGAAGAGAGCGTGGGGAGAGAAATGATGGGGGCGTAACCAGAAGTGACGGGTGGGGGGGGGGGGGGGGGGGGGGGCTACGGGCACCCTACCACAACCAACTAGTGACAAGACGGGGGGGGGGGGGGGGGCAATAAACAGATGTCGGTGGGAAATGCATGCAGTGAGTCAAGTGAACTGGGGCTCCCAATGACAAAGGAGGATAAAGGGTCAGCAAATATCTACGAGGCCATACAACCAGGAAGGGGAAGAAGCGTTTATGCCACAAATGGCCAAACGAGGGAATGTCGAACCCACTCAGAAGATGGAAGGAGAACAGTAGGGTTCATCCAGGATGTCGATATGAGATCTCATGATCGTAGACATAATGCTGGGAGTAAAGGACGTGAGGTGGACGATAGGGATGAGTGAGGAAATGTTGCTACAGGCAACCAGAGGTGCCGAGATAGGACGGACAGCGAACCATCAATTTTTGAAGTGGAGGGAGAGAACCGATGGGGTTGTACTTCAGGAGATTTCCGTCGCCCCAGAGGAACACAGCCTGTCGATGTATATTACACACCGAGAGAGGGGTATAGAGTATACCGGGATGAAGAGGATGAGAGAAGAAGGGATCAAAGGGAAACTTCCCGTCGGAGCGTAACTGCCAATCGACGATATGGTAGTCGCAGGGAGGAGTTCTCGAAATATTCGAGAAGATTTAACCTCAGTCCAGAGTACCACATTCAGACTACAGGACATACTGTAGGTCTTACTGCACATACTATAGGCCATGCTGGGAGAGATAGTGTAGGTGATAGGGTAACACGAATGCCAGGATTGGACCTGGAAGTCACGGCTTACATACTGGTGAGTAGGCAACAACCCATTAGGCCTATAACGGTGCCTGCACTCCAGTATGACTATGATATGGAAGGATATAATATATACCCAGGGGAAGGGGGGGGGGGGGGGGGGCTATTGCAGATAAATGTATGGGTCCCAATATAATGACATCTACCCCAGTACAGAATATAACACCAGTGGGGGGGGGGGGCAGGGTAATACACTGTATCCACAATACATGCAACCGAATAAGATAAAAATTGCAACCCCCTCAGATCCAAATAAGTCATGCGACACCGAGATATGGAGGGGACCATTGCCCCCAATGATATATCCAACTCAAGGAAAGTTGACGAACCCAGGAGGAAAAGCATCGTCAGTGTGCAAGGAACCTACATCCCATACCATCAAATGCATTGGAAATTCAGGCGATTGGAATGGCAACACTCATCAACATGTTAAAAACTAGAATAGAGTTACCACTAGTGGAACCTTTCAAGTTTGACGGTAGCAAGCTGGAAGAATATCTGCAATTCCGGAGGATGTACAGTAATGAAATTCTTATGAAAAATCTGACACAGGTGGAGTGCCTTAAGTATTTACAAGTTTACACAGGGGGGCCAGCCTATGATATTGCAAGGCAGTACCAGGGAATCAAAGGAGGTTTCACAGCAGTGTAGAGAGCCCTGGATAGGGAATTTGGCCATCCAGTGAAGATTATCTGACAAACCTTAATAGGAATAACATCAGGTGGACTTGCAGATAACCCTGTCAGTATCAAAGCTTTCACAACTAGATTAGAGAAAGCATTAATAGTTTTAAAGACGCTAGACTAACTAGGCTAACAGAACAACTATAGTGGCTATAGAGGAAACAACACCCCTGGTGTGGGCATATACAACAATAAACCATCCGAGTTGGACCTGGACGAAATACGCAAAACGCTATACAGAGAGCATTATAATCCAAACTATAAGTGTCAGCTGCATAGAAATGGGATACATAAGACCATTGATTGTAACCAGTGGCAGGCATTGTTGAAGGAAGATCGACTTACATCAGATTATTAAGATCGGCTTATACAAGGAGATTTGGATTATGTCACAGATGCGCGGTAGGCGGACATAGGAAGGATATGTGTTGAGAACATCCACCGAAGTACATTGAGACCAGACAATGGCGACGAGTACAACTGGGAAATTTAAGAAGCGAGGAACAGTGTTACTGGGAGTGGTGCCAGTAAGGATGACATGCGAGAATGGGTGATCAGTAACTACACTGATGTTGAACACGAGGCGGACAGGGAGGGAGAAATGAGGGAGGAAGAGGCCACTAGGAAAGAGAGGATGGAGGCAGCAGGCAGAGAGGCAGCAGAAAGAGGAGGGATTACGATTTCAAAGCCCAGGATTTGGAAGAGCTGAGATGGGGCTCAGAGACCTCGGGCGAGTTTTGGCTAGAAGACGAGATAGAATGGATGGAGGAATCGCCGATACAGTCAACATCTGGATTGCAGAGAATGCCGATACCTGGGGGGGTCTGAGGGCGACTTCAAGAGGAAGAGACCGAGAGTGGCTGAAGACTGGAGAGTTATGGGCGAGTACCAGGCTGGGAAGGGACATGGTAAATCAACCACGATCCCGGGTTTGGAACTGCTTGTGGTAGAGGAGACGGAGGGAGAAGAGTTTGGGGAGATGCCTCCGATAGAGAGGATCAGTCAGGCAGACACGGACTGGGTGGACAGGGGAGTGATGACAGCCAGTGGGGCGAGAACCTTCTGGGATCCCCCTGGTAAGTGAACCTGGGAGCATGGAGAGCCGGCGATGAATTTCCCAGTGGATGCGATCCGACTAGGCGAGCAACTGGGGACAGCACCACGGGTGGTGTTTGGGGAGACGATGCTGAGAGAAGAAGAGGACATCGACATGGGTAGAGACGATAAGGTGGAGATGTTCACGTATCAGCGGCTCCACCCGACCCAGATGGTTGTGTGGAGCCAAGGACGAGTATGGGAGGCAGACTGTGATAGACGGCTGCGACTACTGTGGGTGGTTAACCCACTAGAAGAAGAACTGTCTGTATCGCTACGAGAAGGGGCCGACTTGTCTGTACTGCCACGACTCCACCCATAGGATGGGGGCATGCCCGAACACCATAGATGTAGTAAGTGCAGATTTAGGGGGCACTTTGAGCGTCAATGCGACTGGATGAACGACAAGGAGAAGTTTCGCATTTACAAGGATTGGGCCGATGTTGGTGTCATGACCAGACATAGGATGAAGGTCCAGGAGTACCGGTGGGGGTAATTTAACATTAACCAAGAGGCCCACCAAGAGATCACTAGGAGAAGACTGCCATTCATCTACCAGGAGGTAGCGATGGAGGCATCACACAGAGGGGTCATTAATACTCAATGGTACCTCAACAGGTGGTCACCAGAGAATAGGATGGAGTTTAGGAGCTTTCTGGCAGAACATATACCATGTGCCATGAAGATCATCATGTGGGACGCTACCAGAGGAAAGCAGGAGGGACACTCAGTGGGACCACCACCGAAATGATACCGTGAGATGATAACGGCTACACCCAAGGATCCAACAACGGGGACTGGCAAAGCTGTATCGGCGCGGATGAGTGCCCTAAAGAGCAAACAAGAGGAGAAGAAACGCCCGAGACAGGATGATGACAGGGGCAAGGAGATGAGGTGGTTTCCGGTGGAAACATGAGGGAAACTTTAAGATTGATACCGGACTGTATTGATATGCCTGGAAGGCACCACGAGGATTAAAACTAACTTATACTCAAAGTTCACACCTTTTTATATAAGTATAAAATTTATGCATACCATACCTATGTAATCAATCGAAAGTGCAATAAGTAGATCTATAATAAATACAACATACATACTATAATCAGACATAAGCTTTTCCAATTAGCTACTGGGACTGGGGACTAATTGACTGAAACAGGAGGACGAGACAAAGGACCCACTTACCACATATGTGCTCACATTTGTGAGGTTGTGAGGGCCGACAGGAGTATAGAGAATGAGAGTAAAACGGGGTTGAGTAAAGGAGGTGTGCTATGATGAGGTGTGAGAAGTTGAGGAAGGGTGAAGGGCGCAAAATTCAAATGTGGGGAGCGAGCTGAGTGGAGGATGAGTCCTATGGGACTAACGAGGTGAGGAAGTAATGGGGAGATCAGATAATAATATCCAAAGAAAATTGAGTGAGGAGGAGAGGCGATCGTCTAAATAGAGATGCCAAATGCCTTGGTACAACTTAGCTCGCAGATGTACCAAGGGTGGGTAGTGAGAGCAGACCCAAAGGGGCCAGTCTGGAAAACTGGTCCCGGAAAAAAATATACCACCACACATCCGATATTAGATCGGATTCCAGCGGAATTTGAGCGCACTTGAGGTTCATGCTATCTTCTCACCAGGAAGATAGCATGGGGGGGGGGGGGGCGGGGGAGTATTAGCGGATCCAATCCGCTGCACCACCCAACGAGAAAATTGGGAAATCGTGATTTACAAATTACGATTAGATATACAATATTGCCCAACACGATATTGCATACCAGAGGGAATGAGGCAATATATACTGCCAGCTAGAGAGAGATGCCAATACATCTCAGGGGGAAGCCAACACAGGGCCAGGAAAGACAGGGAGTGGCTAGGGGAAGTAAACCAATCAATAGTGGGGCGGTACACCATCAATTAGCGCGTATCTATTGGTAGGTCAATACAGTAAGCAATGTGTGTGTGTAATCTTCCATGTAATGTCCATATAACTGTTACTCAGTGTTAATTATGATTCAGTTGGCTAGTATTCAGAGTAGAAGTTAAACGGTTTAAACCATCGTCATTACTGCTGTCATTGTGCAATACTGATTGTGCTATATTACCGCTACTCATACATCTGAGATTATCAACAACAATAACTAAACTCCATCTTTGTTGCACCGGCCTGTCAGCCTTTCAGTCCCTTAACAGCCTTTCAGTGACTAAGCGGACGCGGCGACGCGTATTTCCCATACAACTCGAAACACACACCAGTCGGGATCCCTCGCCAACTCGGATCCCGTCACAGAAGGAAATAAATTGAATTGAGTAAGAAAATATTGTAGTTTAGTTTTATTACTGGAATCAAATATTAAGTAGTAATTAAAATTAATAATATTCAGTTTTTATACAGGTAATAATATTGTTATCATGTATTTCAGGTGAATTGATTTAAACTATCATATAGATCAGTCAGAGATTTTGGTTAGTTGTAGATTAATATTGTTGATTAGATTATTTAGATTAGTCAGACTGATACAGTGTGGTGTCGTCTGCTAATAGCATAGCTAGTAAGGAAGTAGCGTTCAGGAGGTCATTAATATGTATTAAAAATAGAATAGGGGAAATAATATTTTGGAACATATTGTTTATTTCATAAGTAGCTGGACGACAATGCAATGATACACCATGACCCGTAATATAGTGTCATTTTCTGATGACACAGACCCCCCCCCCCCCCAAATTTTTCTACAAATCTTTATCATATTGCTTGAAATTTGAAACACAACTAGTTCAACTCACCGTGGTTGTTACCATGGTTACCGTGGTTGGTACCGGAATTTTCGATTTCGCCTTAAAAAATTTTTTATAAGCGTTTTAAAAAAGTGTTTTTTGCGAAATCGCACCATCCGTATCATTGCCATTCTTCACATTAGTCGTAATTTTTTTCATATCATTAGAAAGCTTGCGTTGCAAGGATTCCAAATATGTAACATAATAAAGTAATATGTTTGAATTTCGTTGAGAAACAGCTGAGATAGGCGTTCAAAGATTGCAAGAATTATTGTTCACTGCAGGCCATTTATTCTATTTAATAAATACAAAAAATTCTAGAATGTATTATTTATTTTATGAGTTGGTTGGCAACAGCAGTATGCCTGTTTGTTTAACAGGTTGTTATAGGTTTAATAATCTAAATACATCAATTATAATATGTGACATATTTTATAAGATATAACGGTGACCAGCTTTTCTTTAGTTGGATATCCATATGCATATTCTTCAATATTGAATTCCAAAAGTGGGGGTGGGGGGGCATTTAAGGAACATGCTGTGGATCATCAGTAGAGACAAGAGTTTGACGCCATGGAGATCGATATCCCCTGAGGCACATTCCTGCAGATCTCACCAGGCTGAACGACAATCTACAACGCAACCAGTGAGCTACTGCCGGATATGCTTCTCTGCCAGCAGTAGAGACAGTTGCTTTAGAAAGCGGCTAGATTCTGAGCTAGTGGTACCCCATGAAGTGAAGACTAGAGGAGTGAAAGAAGTTCTTTCTACATTGATGATGCGGTCGTTATATTGTCGGCATTTCTCATTCTCATGGGATTTAAATAGTGCCGGAAGAGGGGTATCTTTGTATGAAGGTGCATTAGGATCGAATATACAAACATCAAAGAATGTTTTTGAATGACATGTCCATAGATCTCGTGCTACAATATCTAGGTGGGCCTCATTGGACCTGTTTGCAGTCATAGGCGATAAAACTTCACCAGAAAGAGGCTGTAACCTCGGCTCAAATTCGACATCATGACAAACTTCTGTAAGAAGGCCAGCAAGCAAATCACGCACCTCATTATGTCTTAATGCGATGAAGCCGCCCTTCTTACATATCATAGCATGATCCGGTGAAAAGGATGAGGAACAGACGCAATGTGTTGGGAGACCACCTATTGGGAGGTCGTAACGAAGTGAGATGGCATCGCAAAACTCTGTCTTGCTTAGTAGAAACCCTTCACAGTCAAGTGGTAATGCTGTTAACCAGCAGGAAGCCCCAGAAGTTTGAGCCAGTTGTAGAGAACGCTCTAGAGCAGGCCACACACGGCCGTAATACCAGCCAGCTCCTTCTTCTGCCTTAGTGCATTAATGGCACTTACAGTAGATCTTGATGATTTCTGATCTTTTAATAGAGATATGTCGATGTAACTAGCATTGACCTGGATAGCTTCCTTAAGTGGGCTAGAAATTATCTGGGAGTTAGCAAATTGAATGTCGCATGTGGAATTCGGATTAGCTATACCTAGGCCTCGAAGCCGAACTGGCAGGCTCACAATGTCTCTGAGATTGTCATCATAGAAGTTCCCAGTCAGAGCTGGAATCAAACGATTTCGTATTGATGATTCGAGTGGTATAAACAGGTTGTTAATACCCTTAGTACATCTCTGGTAGAAAGTCCACTTCGAACTAACCCCATGGGTAAATGCTGCATATGATGAATGGGGCTCTGTCTCTGCATACTCAGAGAGACGATCAACCAAAGTACACCAATCTGAAATCTTAGCTTTGGTGTATGCTTCAATATAGCCAGCCAGCTGTACCTATAGCACATCCGAGAAGGGGCTGGCCCTGATCAGTGATGCTTACATCAACTCCATCAGATATCTCCTTTGCCGAATCCATTAACTCAGGTTTAACAACCAACAAAGATTTCTCCGCATTTGGATGATACCCAATTCCAGTACCATGCATGGAGATGTAGGTCCATTGATGGGTATGTCCACCAATGGCGAAGCTCTAACAATTTACCAGCCTCCATTACTGTCATCTGCAAACCAGGCGGATGTTATCTTGTTGCTGCTATTATAGATGAGGGGAGAGACTGACAAGGCATACCAAGGAAAAGCTGCTGGGTCGCCCTGTGATATGTATACGTGATCTATAATCACTGCACTGGTACCGGTACCACGGAATATATTGGCATTGGTTACTACATTGAGAGAGAGGACAACTGGTCCAATACAATTCAAAGGAGGAACAGAACTGTGAAACCGGTAACTTAAAGAAATAGGTCTACAGACTATCAGACTACAGAACCTTTCTGTCTCTAACCAGAAATGAATAACTCACAGGATGAGGAGGAACTGACGGAAATGAGTAACGGAAAATTAAAGACATACCTAATGGACCACGGGATCGACTCATCTGGCACCAGGGCAGAAATGCTCATTAAAGCTCTAAAATACATAAAATCACCTAAAGAGCAACCACAAGAAATACCGGTAATAGGAGACACATCTTACACCATAACATTTCCAGGTAACAACAACATCCAACAGAACAATTCATACTCTGCATATGATACCATAGGCCTAGGCCTATATGATGATACCATCCTACATATTTGCAACGACAAAACGTCCATTCGGGATTCATCGGTATCCACAACTATCTGGGACAACAGTTATACAGGCCTTTGCCATCCCATACAAACACCACCTCCCCCTCAGGCCACCCCTGAAAGAGATAATCTGGTCGAAAAAATAGAAATAGAACCCGAATATTCGGACTGGCAAAAGACATTTACCCCGATATCAGCGAATATACCGGTAGGCCTACCTGCCAATTGTAGGCCAAGTGATACAGGCCTATGTCTTGAGGGACTTTTAATCAAGATAGACGCAATGAATATACAGGTTCAGGAAAATAAAGATACTATTAGAATATTACAGCAACAACTAAACTTTATGTATAACAATGATAACAGGAGGAGGATTCCAACATCTGTGAGGAAAGTCAGCGACGGTGTTCCGACTTCCGGGATCAGCGACGGGGTTCCGAATTCCGGGATCATCAACGGGGTTCCGACTTCCGGGATCAGCGACGGGGTTCCGACTTACAGGATAAGCGACGGGGTTCCAACTTCCAGGATCAGCGACGGGGTTCCAACTTCCGGGATCAGTGGCGGGGTTCTGACTTCTGGGATCAGCGACGGGGTTCCGACTTCAGGGATCAGCGATGGGGTTCCGACTTCCAGGATCAGCGACGGGGTTCTGACTTCCGGGATCAGCGACGGGGTTCCGACTTCCGGGATCAATGATGGGGTTCCGACTTCCGGGATCAACGATGGGGTTCCGACTTCCGGGATCAACGATGGGGTTCTGACTTCCGGGATCAGCGATGGGGTTCCGACTTCCGGGATCAGCGACGGGGTTCCGACTTCCTGGATTAGCGACGGGGTTCCGACTTCCGGGATCAGCGACGGGGTTCCGACTTCCGGGATCAGCAACAGGGTTCCGACTTCCGGGATCAGCGACAGGGTTCCGACTTCCGGGATCAGAGATGGGGTTCCGACTTCTGGGATCAGCGACGGGGTTCTGACTTCCGGGATCAGCGACGGGGTTCTGACTTCCGGGATCAGCGACAGGGTTCCGACTTCCGGGATCAGCGACGGGGTTCGGACTTCCGGGATCAGCGACGGGGTTCCGACTTCCAGGATGAGTGAAGGTGTTCCGCCTTCTGCAGAGGATGTATTTAATGTGATTCCACCGAGGAAAGCGTCGGGTTGGACAAATATAACATGTCTAATGTTCATGGATTCAAATCGTAGATATATATCACCACGACAAATAGATAAAAATGCCAGAATGATACCAACACCCACAACACAAGACTTACTGATAAATATCATGAGTGCAAAATCTAAGTATCCTAACATCGAAAAAATATATATACATACAGGTACAAACGACATAGACAACAAAAAATCACAAACAAAAATGTTCGGTAATATCAAGGAAGCTATTGAAATAATAAAAACTTCATGGCCAGATTCAAAAATTGTTCTATCATCAATCTTACCACGGAATGACTATCATTGTCATGATGTAGCATCGGCAAACGAACATATTAATAAGATATGCAAAAAATATAACATCATATACTCCAAACATGAAAAAATATCCTCCATTCACTTGTATGATGCAAAACATATCTCACAACGTTTCATACATCTACTAGCAATGTCCATAATACAACACTTGAATAAGAGACCAACGCAGCGTATACCTATGGTTATAAATAAGACAAATACGGATAGTTGTATAGATACAACACATGGTCGGGAAGGGGCAAGTAGGGGGGAGGGAGCTCAGATAGGCGGCAGTGTTTCCTTTCGACGCAAAGTGTTGTTACCTACCCCTACCCAGGCGACGAAAACCCCTACCGAAACACCTAATACTTCATCGGCCAATATACCCATACCCAACAAACAGAAGTCACAAAAGGAGGGCACAATAAACGCTGTAATCCAATTATTACAAGCGATGTAGTCGTAATTGCATTGAATTTTTACTGGAAATAAATACTATATACTAACTTGTTAATTATTCGTTAATAATTCTACATCATTCGTAAACGAAACTTTCAGGGCATCACTTATTATTAGTATATTCCTTTTCTTAAATATATATCAATGCCCAAATATTTCTTTAAGTATAAATAAATCAATAATTAATAATGTCGAGTTAATATTAAGTATTATTTTAAACATAGTCATATCTCGGGAGATATTGTTAATATACACTGGAATCGTTTTAACTATTGTGATTATTTTAACATGCAAGATATTTGTGTCAATATTTTTATGTGCAATAATGGCCTTAGTTGTATTGTGTCTACATATTGGTATGGCGACTGTACTTATAATGATAATACCGTTACTGATTTTAATATATAAACCATTTTATTATGATATATTTTATTGTAGTAATAAGCGTCATAGGGCCAAATTGCAAATTGTCAAGTATAAAAAAAGTAGCGAGATAAGAAACTGGACAATAAATATAATAAAGCAGCGTCTACAAAAAGTACTGAAGATAACTGTAACCCTAATTGTTTTAATTTCTGTGCAATATAGTAATATTTCCTTATTCACCTATTGTCTAAATAAACATACCGACTTCATAACGAATATAACTATATTTTATGTAAGTTTAATTTGTGCAATATTTTTAATATCTGAAACGGAATATTTTAAGTTCAATCAAAAGAAATATGGAAAAAAAGGGCGGCAAATTAGAATAAGCCATAGAATTGTATTAATTATTATAAAATTATATATTATTATGGGGTTATATACTGCAAACACAACTCTAACACTGCATACTTTTACGGAATCTTTCAAAAATCTTCAAAGGATCAGAGAATTTGGACCAACTAAAATGGGTTTAAGAATAAATAGAAAGCAAACGACAGAAATGATATATCAAATTATGTTACCATGTATTTTTAGTTTTCAGCTGTATCGTTCTTATGTATTAGACACAGTTTTAATATTTATACTCACTTTACATATTCTACTACTAAGAGCAGGAGACATACACCCAAATCCCGGACCTGTACAGATGAACCAAATGCACGACTTGAAAACATACTTACAAGCACATACCCATGGGACAATATTTATACACATAAATAGCCGCAGTTTAATTAAACACATGGATGATTTACGTGATGCCTTAATGGGGTCCAAGAATGCCATTGTGTCAGTATCGGAGACATGGTTAAAACGTTACCATAGTGATAAGATTATAAGTATTAATGGATTTACAACATACCGCCGGGATCGCAAATCACGGAAGGGAGGTGGAGTAGTAACTTATGTGCCAGATGGAATAAATAGTAAAATACGTCACGACATAAAATCATGTAATAGATTAGAATCCATATGGATTGAAATGGATGGATATTTAATTTGTACACTATATAATCCCCCTAGGTCAAGAAATTTATTTTTTGATAACATATCGGAAGAGCTAGAACATGCATTAACATTAGAGCCAAATAAAAAAAATCGTAATACAGGGAGACTTTAATATAAACATGTTAAAAGAAAAACAAAATCCCAAAAAAAAACAACTTGAAGATCTACTGAACTTATACTGTATATCACTCATAAATAATGACACCCCTACAAGAATAACAAAAACCACTGAAACACTTATTGATTTAGTTTGTTCCAACATTGATGCCAAATTAATATCTAATTTTAGCGTACTGCCTTGTGAATTCTCTGATCATGATTTCACTATAATGGAAATAAACCATAAGATGAGTAACAGGATAAAACGACAGAACGAATGGGAAACATATAGAGATTTTAAAAACTTTAATGAAAATTTATTTAGGAATGAAATACAGCAAATAAGATGGGAATCGTTGCTCACGGAATTTGATATAAATAAACAATATGACATGTTTGAAACCAATGTAGAAATAATTCTGAATAAATATGCACCTTACAGAAGGAAACTACAAACTAATAGTACATCTGATAAATGCAACAAAGATAGGGAATGGTACACTACAGAACTAGATAATTTACGAAAAGAAAAATATGCAAAATTTATGCAGTGGAGACAGACAAAAACCGATTCTGTATATAAACAATATAAGAAATTAAGAAATAAATTTAACTCTTTAAACAGCAACTTAAAAAATAAATATATCAAAAATAAATTTTTGGAAGCAACAGACAGCAGGAAAAGGTGGCAATTAATCAATAAGATTCTCAACAACAAGAAAAAACTAAACCAAATATGCAGTCTAAAACATCTCGGAAATATTATAATAGATAAACAGAAAATACTAAAAATTTTTAATGAGACCTTTATAAATCTTGGGAACTTTTATCCAAACATTGGACAAAACATAAAACAATTTAACTCATCCATAAATAATAGAAATAGCATCGAAGAAAATTTTGCATTTAAATGTATAACACAAATTGAAGTCTTAGAAATAATAAATAAATTAAAAGATAACAAATCTAGTGGGCCATCAAATATACCAATTAAAATTATAAAATTAATAGCAACATATATCCTGGTACCACTGACATATATAATTAATCAAAGCTTGACCAAATCGATATTTCCAGATAAACTTAAATTAGTTAGTGTAACTCCAGTATACAAAAATGGTGATATTGATGATCCAATAAACTACAGACCGGTAGCAGTAACATCTCCTTTAGCTAAGGTTTTCGAAAGAATAATTTTTAACCAAATATATACACACATAAATAAACACAATTTATTATACTCTAAGCAGTTTGGATTTAGAAAGGGGTATTCAACAGGGGATGCGAAAATATAACAGAATCATGGCGGGAAAATTTAAACAAAGGAGAATATGTAGCAGTAGCATTTTTGGACCTAAGTAAGGCGTTTAACTCTATAAATAGAAACTTACTCGTACATAAACTTCCTAACATGGGTTTTCACAATACGGCAGTTGATCTCATAAGAAATTACTTAACTAATAGGCAGCAAAGGGTTAAATTGGGTAGCACAAATTCTTCATGGCTGACAGGAACGAAAGGGGCACCGCACCACAGGGGACAATACTTGGGCCTTTACTATTCACAATGTACACAAATGACATTCCTGATATCCATACGAACAATACAAATATAATACAATATGCAGATGACACTGTGATATATACAGCACATGTAACTCATCAAACTGCGGTAAATGTTCTAGAAACTGAAATTCTAAAACTAAATAAAACCTTTGAAGAACACCACCTCAAACTAAATCCATCAAAAACTGAATTTTTACTACTCTCACCTAAGGAAAATAAATCAGAATCTGTTTTAACATTAAATATAGAGGGAACAAAACCAACATCTCAATCTCAATCAGTTAAATATTTAGGAGTACAAATAGACAAAAAACTACAATGGAAAGAATATATGGAACATATCTTACAAAAGATGACTGTAAGTATTTCATGTTTGCGTAATATTAAGGGGCAATTAACAAATAGGACAAAGATACATATATATAAGGCTCTTACAATTCCATATCACAATTACTGTTGTCAGCTACTAATATCACTACATGATAAATATGGTTATAAAGAAGCACTATACAAGTTCGAAAAAGTTCAAAACTATGCATTACGGACAATATTTGGCAAAAAAGTAAAAGATACGACTGGTACTGAACTCAGGGAAAGAGCAAGAATTCCATTGCTGGCTGCTTTACGGGAATACTTTGGTCTTATATATTTCTTCAAATACATATATAAATTATCGCGACCATTCAAAACACTGCACTTACCTTTTCAATCTAATAAAAATCTAATTATAAACTCAAGAACAAAAAATATCAAGATTCCCAAAACTAAAAACAGATATGGACATGAAAGTTTAGTCGTAAATCTAATAAAAATCTGGAACAAATTGCCCAAAGATGCAAGGATCTGCACATCAATAAACGCATTTAAAAATAAAATAAAATTACTATATCTATATCTATATCAATATAAATGAGATGATACATAAATATTCCGCGTCACTCCCTACCTTGTGCTTTGTTGTTTTATTAATTGTATTAGTGTAATTTGTAGTGTAATATTAGTTAAATATATGTCTTAATATTGGATAATTATTATGTATGTACTAGAATATAATGTTACATAGTAGCATTGGCTCTGTGACGCTTAATCACTCAAATTATCAGTGTGTACTTTTGTGCGTACTGCCTCAATAGAGTTTTAGCTATATTGAGTTTTAACGTGATTAAAAGAAATAAAACTAAACTAAAAAAAAAACTGTGTTGTACCCTCACTAGATTCTAACTCTAGGTTAATAATATATGTTGAGAGTGCAGGGCAGATAATCTGGACATTATGCAATGCAATAGAATGGTTAATAGAACGAAACAGCAATTAACCCATCCAGGGGACACATTTATTGTGTATTCGTTGACTTTAAAAAAGCTTTCGAATCTGTAAACCAGGAAACACTTTGTCCACAAGCTATCAGCGATTGGAATCAGCAGGAAATTTATCGCCACAATTTGGGCATTTCTTGCAATTAATTTTGTTTGTATAAGTATTGCAGGTTACAGTCTAGATGCAATCAGACAAATCAGGCAAACAGACCATCGGGCTAGTGCAATTGTCTCCGCTACTGTTTAGTTTGTTTATCTCAGACCTTCCTGCGGCACTGACAGCGGTCTGCTGCTGGGTAATTATGTTTGCCGACGTATCTCGTGATCGTAGGAAACTCAATTGAGGATGTTCAAACGAGTCTCGATAGATTGGCTGAATACTGTAATTCGAACAATCTCCGTGTTAATTTAAAAAAGACAAAGGCTGTGAAATTTCGAAAAGGTGGTCCACTGTCAAGAAGTGATGTTTTAACTTACATGGGGAATCCAATTGAGTTCCAGAACTCCTACTTATACCTCGGTGTACTGCTATCAATGAAAAATTTCCCATCGAAACACTACGACCATTTGTACAACAAAGGCCTCGCTTGCTGTGTTCGCCTAGCAACCACGATTTGCTTAAGAACCATCAGCATGAACTCAGCACAACGCCTTTGGAAATCGATTGTAATCCCATCGATTACATATGGCTGCAAAACATTTACTCCTGATGGTGCACAGCTAAATGAAAATGAATTAGAACATGTCAGAAAAATCCGAGGCCTATTCTGGAAAATGTGGTGCGGGATCAGTAAATACGCCTCTACAACCGCAATCTTATCTGCAATCGATCAGGCAGCTACATCGGAACCCCACCTTCAACCTCTGACGGGGTATCGACGATTGACAGCTGCGCAATTAATATCAAACGGGTACCACCATAAGATGTGTTCAAACGAGCGATGTTGGCGACCGACCGACACTTCCATCTGTAGACTGTGTCTCGCGCCTGCGACGAACAGCCTCCACTACTAAATCAATAATGAGAAAACTTGTAGCCAATAATGAGAAAACTTGTAGCTGTAGGCCTGCCGACAATAAGACCAAGAAAGATACCGGTACTAGGCCTATACAGTTTTTATCCCTGAGTCAGACTACAGCCAGACAGCACAATGTCCCCGCTCTTAATCTCCACAGTTTTCATCGTTCTGGGTCGTTTCGTTGTGGCAGAACCATCCGATCCGCGGGGTAACCCTGCAACCCACCCAATACCCGTATTGGACTGGTTTGCGGAACACCCTGTCGCTACCGTTTCGAACTGCCGCGCCGAATCGACGGAGATGTGGTCGACGAGTGGATTTAGCCTCTACTGCTCTCGTCGGGGAAGAAGATCTTGGGTCTCCTTTCCACGATCTAGAGGCCTAATCGCTAAACTCTGTCTACTGTCTCTGGCTGGGGATATTGAGACCAACCCAGGACCCAGCAGGACGCGGGCCCCGAAGATCAACTGTTCCGTCTGTCAACGAGGAACAAACTCTCGGAGTAAGATCGTCCAATGCGAGAGTTGTGACACATTTGTACATTTAAAATGTTACCGTAGGAAAAGCAGTAATTTATTCTCCACCGGAAACAATCTTGAACCAAGTTTTCTCTGCAATAGCTGTATTTTTACCGAACTTCCCTTTCATGATACAATTTTAGAATCAGAAACCGACGATTCATTTCTCACATCGCCTCTGCAAACTCCAAGTGATGCTGAGAGTGAAACTTTTAATTTTTTTAAGAAAAAAGGTCTGCATTTTTTGCACTTAAACGCACGATCTCTGCTTCCAAAACTTTCCGAAATTCGTATTTTAATCAATAAATCCAACCCAGCAGTTTTAACAATCTCTGAAACTTGGCTCGATGATAGTGTTTCTGATGGAGAAATTTATATTGATAATTACGTAGTTTTACGTAAGGATAGGGACAGACACGGTGGTGGTGTCTGTACTTACATTCGATGTGATTTAGCTTTTAATCGTAGGGAAGATTTAGAGACTTGTGACGAAGTTTTACTGGTGGAACTTTTACTTCCTAAAACTAAACCTATTTTAATCGGTACTTTATATCGGCCCCCTAAACAATCAGATTTTTTGCAAAATTTTGAAAATACAATTTTATGTAATCTTAGGTCAGACTGTGAAATATATTTCTTAGGTGATTTTAATATCTGTTACCATCACAAAGCATCCCCCATCTGTAAACAGTACCAAAGTATTTTAAATTTGTTTGGTTTAAAACAAATTATTCGAGATTCTACCAGAATTACCAGTAAAACTTCTACTTTACTAGATCACATCCTTTGTAATAATACCGATATTATTTCTCAATCTGGGGTTTTACCTATAGGTCTAAGCGATCATTTTATAGTTTTTTGCACAAGAAAGACACAAAAATCTTTTTTCGGGGATCATAAAACAGTAACTGTTAGGTCTATGAAAAATTACAGCAAGGAACGCTTTTTAAGTTTGTTAGTTAATTCAGACTGGGAACCCTGTTTTAAGGCCGCTGACATTAACCTGGCGTACACTGTTTTTAAAGATATATTTTTAAAGGCACTTAATACTGTAGCACCAATTAAAGAAATTAGTCTTAAACAACGCACTGAGCCCTGGATGACCTCGGGTATTCTTAGTAATATCAGAGAAAGAGATAACTATTTGTATAAATTTAGGAAATACCGTGTTTTAGCTGATTATAATAATTACTGCAAATATAGAAACCTTGTCCAACGGGAAATAAAAAAAGCTAAATCTGAATATTTGTACAACAAAATAAGTGAGAATAAAGATAATCCTAAAAGTCTATGGTCTACCCTAAAATCTTTAGGTTATAAAAACCTTAAATCTAAATCGAATATTGTTCTGCAAGATAACGGTGAGCTGATTCATGATCATACTCTAGTTAGTAATTTATTTAATAATTATTTTACTAATGTTGCCTCTAATTTAGTTAAGAAATTGCCGTTATCAAGTAATAAATATAGTATAGGGTCCGAAACTCTAAATAATTTTTATTTAGAAAAGTTACAAAATTCAGAAAAGTTATTTTTAAAACCCGTTTCTGAGGATTTCGTTTTTAAAAATCTACTTAGCCTATCAGCCTCAAAAAGTACCGGTCTAGATCTAATACCTGCCCGTTTTCTTAAGGATGGTGCTGAAGTACTTAAAGTGCCTATTACTTTTATTATTAATTACTCTATCGTAGATAATGTAGTACCAGACGAACTGAAATTAGCTAAGGTTGTTCCTCTGTATAAAAAGAATAGTAAAGTAGAACCCTGTAATTACAGACCTGTTAGTATCTTAAGTATTGTATCTAAAATTCTAGAACGTTCTGTTTTTCTACAGCTGGAAGCACATCTTAGTAGGCTAAATCTGATCTATGAACTTCAGTCCGGTTTTCGTAAATCATATTCTACAGACACCTGCCTTATTAACTTAACTGATACAATTAGATGTAATAACGCAAAGGGTTTATATACTGGTATGGTAATGTTGGACCTACAAAAGGCTTTCGATACTGTAGATCATGAAATTCTGCTTGGTAAGTTAGGCCTGATGGGTGTAGGTTCTATAGACTGGTTCAAGTCCTACCTGTCAGACAGAGGTCAAACTGTAGTCATTAGCAAATCGCTGTCTACTGTACAAGAGATTACCTGTGGTGTACCGCAAGGTAGTATATTAGGTCCTCTGCTTTTTGTATGCTATGTAAATGATATGATAAGTAGTATAGATCCCGATTTTAAACTCATTTTATATGCCGACGACAGTGCTCTTATTTTCTCTCATAAAGATCCTATCCATATTTCCCAAAAGTTAAGTGCAGTTCTAGAATCCTGTAATTAGTGGTTGGTTGATAATAAGCTATCCATTCACTACGGTAAAACTGAAAGTATTTTGTTTGGTTCCAAAAGAAAGTTAAAGAAGGTAACTAAGTTTGAAGTCACTAGTAATGGACATAAGATTGAAAATAAAAAGGAAGTTAAATATTTAGGCGCCACATTGGATAACTGCTTATCAGGAGAAAGTACAGTGAAAAATATTTTCTCGAAAGTAAACAGTAGGCTTAGGTTTCTATACAGAAATAAAAATAGTTTGAACACCGACTCCCGCAAGTTACTTTGCTCCTCTTTAATACAGTGTCACATGGACTATGCTTGCTCTTCTTGGTATGAAGGCTTAACCAAACAGCTTAAATGTAAATTACAAGTAGCTCAGAATAAAATAGTACGATTTATTAAAGACTACAAACCTAGGCACCACCTAACTCCAGATGACTTTTCTGAATCTGGACTACTTAACTTAGATAGTAGAGTTAAGCAGCTACGCCTTAACCATGTGCATAAAGTGTATAATGGTAAATGTCCTAATTACCTAAAACAAAAATTCAACAGAGTACGCGATACACACTCTTACAGTACCAGAGCTAGTGCTTCAAACTTCTACCTCCCGAATTGTAAATCCTTTGAATCTGATACTTTCTTTTTTAACGGCATAAAAAATTGGAACGCTCTTCCTAATGAAATTAAAAACCTAAATAATCAAAATTCTTTTAAATCTGCAGTTAAATCTCATCTCCGTGTGCAATGTAAAAATATGTACAATAGTCCTACAGTAAGTTATTAGTTTATTAATTATTTACTATTTATACTGTAATTACGTTTTATAATAAATTGTTCTGTACATTACATTACATCTTTATCGTTGAGTCGGACATTGTCACGTTCTCGGTAAAGTTGTACATGTACATAGTGTAATTACGTTTTATATTGGTTTTAGGTTAGCGTAGTGTAATATTGTATTTGTAACCAAGTAACATAAAGGACCCCCTTGGAAAGAAGCTGCAAAGCTTTAGGGGTAATCCTATATGTTATGTTGGACAATACCTTTATACCGGTACATTGTTTGGTGTATTTGTTATTGTTTTTACATAATGTATAAATAAATCTATCTATCTATCTACTACTAACTATGCAAATATATACCAAAACTGACATCCAAGCTACGTTGTGCCATTTATATATTATCCATTATCAGCATTATAAATAGATAATTGAAACCTGAAAAAGGTGGACAGTCCAATCAGAAATAAATAGCATTGCTTTAATACGTTTCTGATTGGTCAGACTATTATCTATGTTTTTTGTGCCTGAGTGTCCAGTCCACCTTTTTCAAACACACATCTTATTCCCAATTATGTAATTGAGAAAGCGAAAACTTGAAAAAGGTGGACAGACCAATTGCTACAAACTGCTTTACATAATACGTTTCTGATTGGTCTGTCCATTGGTCCATGTTTTCTGTGTCCAGTCCACCTTTTTCAAACACCCGTATAGGGATTGGTAAAGAAGATGCAGACGCATTTTGCTCTTTGATGGACTTGCCACCTACTGTACCCTGCACCCTGGTTGGTCCGAGTTTCTACACAACAACGTCATAGAGTCCTCCTGCGGATGGGCCTGAGGTAGCCATGACTGAGGCCGCGTTGCCTTTGATAAAGGCGATTAGCAACCGCTGCAACATAAACTGATGGGATTGGGGTTCGAGGGTGATAACTTGTAGGCGGCTCCCTAACTCCCCGAGGAAGACAGATGTCTCGGTGCCTGGCCGGCCAAACGTATCGAAGGCCACAGGGTGTGTAAAAGCCTTTGCTGAATTGCCCCGTTATTTTTATTATCTTTTACATTAAAATACTCTGTAGTTGATTTAATAAGTGTAAGAGACCGTATTATTGCTGTATCTGTGTTTTTAGAGGATCTAAGACCTATTTCCTCCGTATGTGTACTGTGAAAGGCATATTTTATGATTCTATGGCAATTCGTGACGCAAAAGGGTGATAGCTACTCTTGAACAGTAGTTACTATGACTACGGTTAACAGCTGACATTCATACGTGTTGATTTCCTTTGTTCTACGGCGTCTCTCAGCTCAGTCAGCCAATGAGAGCGTTTTTGTGGCTCCTTGTACAGAGAATTTCCGAGAAATGACGCAATGCCTATGTGCAGTGTTTACATTCAGTCTTGAGCCAAAGAAAGAACGGCTTGGAAGTATTTTTGTGCTGTACTGCTTTTTAGTCGTACACTGGTAGGTTTAATTATAAAGGGCATATATCCTTTAACATACAAAACAACTGACTACTTGAATATCTCATGCCTATGTGCAGTACATACCGGTACTGACTTGTTGTTTTATACTGCTATTTGCTGTCAGTTCTTCATAATATGGTTGATGAATAATTATATTTGGAATAACGATAAATAACCCCGCAACCCAATATTCTTGATATACCTAAGGTAAGAGAGAAGGGTTACAAATAAACGATTGTGACTTATGTTAAAGTGGTTTGAAGTGAATCTAATGTTATTTGATAGACCCTACATGATTCAGTCTGTGTTCCTTTTATATGTGACTAAAATCAGTGAAGATTGGCAGATTAGTGTGCAGTATTGTGCAGCATTGTGTATGAGTGAGTCTGTTAAAGAAGCAATTCCTAAAGAATGCGCCATATATGTGAATTATAATTAAGCCATATCGTTGTGAGTAGTTTAAGTCATAACTCTGTTTATATAGATAAAGCGCCACGTCCTAAAGGAACTGTTAATATTACCGAAGGTGAATAATATTGTCAGAGATTATATATTACTGTCAGTCGAATAATACATTAGGCTTACATAGCAATAAAAATTAAACCGTCGAACCCAATCTCCCGGGAATATCCAGCGGGTGAATGGTCGCGCACGGATTGGTTTCGACTAGTGTAGTGAATCAAATACTTGTCATAGACTAAAAAGCGATTTATTATCTAGAAGACATTCTAATTTGGCGGGTTAAACTGCCAAAGGTCTGAAAGCGCGAACATTAAAGGATATAGCTTCTTTATTGCAGTAAGCAATAAAGTCGAAAGTACCGGTCGACCGGTAACCAGTAGGCCTGACTGCCTGATCATCCGGACCGGTACCTACTTTCGTATAAGTACACTAGTATTATTCGATTTGATTGTTGTATACCGGTAGGCTGTTCAAGAGATTAGGGACTGTACACCCCTTGTTTCTTTTGGAGCTTACTTATTTCTGTCAGTTTTATTTGTTTGTAGGCCAGTATTGAACAGAAGGCGTGTAAACCTGATCAGATTGGACAGACAATTTGTAGGCTGAGCTGTTGTCTGATTGCTGTTAGGTCCGAACGAATTGCAGTGTGTGTAGAGCACTTGTCCGATTAAGTACGATTAGGCAGTAGGGGCAGCAACGCTGTAAGGTAATCCCCCAACTAAAGAATAAGTCGCACTACTGGGTTAGAGCGCATACTCCCTAATCATTTCGGAGTCTGCATGTCCTGTGGTTTATTTAGGCTTGAGAGTGGTCTGCCATCGTTTAGCCTGTACTTTGTTTGTGTAAGTCTGTACGGGTAGCGTATAATTTTATTTAGATAATTTGTAGGCTGGATAGTTGTCTGGCTGTTATTAGGTCTGAACGGATTGCCGCGTGTGTAGATCATCTGTCCGATTAAGTACGGTTAGGCAGTAAGGGCAGCGAATGCTGTAAGGTAAACCCCAATTAAAGAATAAGTCGCACTACTGGGTTAGAGCGCATACTCCCTAACCATTTCGGAGTCTGCATATACCGTAGTTTGTTTAGGCTTGATAGTAGTCTGTCGGTGTTCGGTCTGTATTTTATTTGAGTAGTTTGTACGCGTAGCGTAATATTTATTATTCAGAGTTTATGCGATTATTTGCAACATTCAAGTCCCCAAGTTTGTTCCTACAGTAATTGTGTTTGTTATACATACCGCTATAGTTAAATTAACCCCGGTACTACACGGGCTGCTTGGCGTAGGTAAAGACTGGTGATTTTGTGCATCGGTCACTCCAGCAGATGCCGTGGTTCTTTTAGCTGTTCAAGTATATTTAACTACTGATTATTTGTTGTACAAGTACTCGTACCTAATTTAGGGTTTAGTGTACAGTGCTTTCCAGAAGTAATTATTGTAGACATTATATTTGTGTTGTAAAGTGGTTGATAGGCACATTCGATTAGCTCTATTAACTTCTAGGTAGGAACACTCCGTGATACATAACGTAGAACCTACAGCGATACGGCTATAGGTCGTCAGGCGGTGGTATTTTCCTATCTAGACAACGCAGTGTATTTACTACTACTTATTATTTCAAATACCGTAGTACCCTGTCCGCTGTAATAATCAGTTTTCTAACCCTTTGTTAGGCTGGTTTGTAGACTTCTTGTAAAATTACCCTAAAAATTCGTATTTTGTGTTTTTGTAAAATTTTTGTGTTTATTTAGAGATTGTAATCTCAACCCGAATTGTACGTAATTTGTAGTATTAAGTAACTTAGGTAAATTAGTATTATTTGTTTTAGTGTCCTGTACGTAACACTTCACTGAAAGCGCACCGCTTTGTGTAGTGATTACTCCCCAGAAATAATAACATTTGTTTCAAACATTGACAAAACCCATTAAAACGGGTATATATATATTATAAATCAAATCTAACGATTTATAAATCGTAGGCCTACCATACAACCATCAGGTCTCAATATCAGTTGGATTACTGCTCAAATAACGGTAATAAAGTAAGTAAAGTAACAAAGTAACCCTAAAGTAACAGAAATTCAATTATTTGAAATAATTGATATACCGGTATTTACGATAGGCCTATTATCTTTATTTCTATAAATCTAGGCTGAAATTATACCGGTACTTGTAATTAATTCTATTTCAGAATTATATATCCTACAAACTGTAATCTGTATACCGGTATTCCGATAGGCCTATTATATATTTATATATATTTGTGCTAAAATTATACCGGTATTCTGTGATAAACCTAGTCTGTAATAATACTTATATAGTTATATATACTATAAGTATACCGGTATTCTAATATATTATATATATATCACGCTACACTGAGTAGCAGTACCGGTAATTAATTACTAGGCTAGCAGGTAATACTGAGTTACTAGACTTACTCAGACTGTAATACAGCAGTAGACATTCAACGGTATACATAGTCATGTCTGATACTAAGCAGAACCTGTCAGACAGTTTATTAGATGTAACTATCTGCGACTCAGATAGAGACGTACAAACGTCTGGTCGTAAATCCAGTTCACCTCCCACTGTGAGGAAGGTCATCCCTCCAGTAGTAATAACAGAACCTAGGCTGGTCCAACATCGTAGGTCTATCATAGGCACCCGAGCTCAGGTCAAGCGGGACCAACAAGCGGCGGAACAGCAACAACCCGCTAGTCAAGAACTTATTCCTCAGCGGCCCAGCAGCTCCAGTAGTGAGGATACTGTAGAGCTGACACCCGAGAGCGGAACAGAGATGACGGATGCGGTTTATACGGATCCCCTTCTCATCCTTCCTGCAGCCGTGCTCGCTGGGTTATTGATCGCGGTGGAAGAACACCAGATCGATTGGGCGAGAAGTCAACGGTCAACTAGAGATAGCTACGCGGGCTACACTAGTGAAGAACTGAAGTCTATTGTCGAGTCGCAATGGAACTTCCCCGGACCCGGACTCCCGTTTGATTTATCAGAAGCTGCCTGGGAAGACATACACAGGATGGGAGTAGCCAAGGAAACCATCGATCCAGCTGTGTGGAAGAGGTCCGCAGCCGGATACGCACAGGGATTCTTCAGCTCTATGGAGCGAATAGAAAAGCAACTTTTTCAACAACCTCAAGGACCTCAAGAGCAGGGATCGCTGCTTTATCAAGTTAGAGAAAGAGTTCTGCGGATTAGGCTAATCTTATCCGCCTTTGAGGAGGCTTCTAAAAGAAAACAAGACACGTCGTTGCAAGTTGCCGTAAAGACTTGGTTTCAACGGGTGAGTCGCCAGGTTCAAGGAGCAGCTCAGTGGAAGGCTCAGTTGGAGGAGCGCTCAACCCATGGAGAATCAACAGACGCTACTTTTTCCCAAGTGGAAAGTGAAGCGACGGCAGAGAAACCGCATAAGAAGGATGCCATTGATATCTATCTGTCAGACTATCAGCGTTTTGTGGGAGATGAAGAGTTGAGGAGAAGGCTAGAGGGACTTAGCCCTAATAGCGAAGGAGCCAAACTTGTGTTAGATGCGATTGATGTGGATAGGTTAGCGGCGAACCAAGCTAAATTCGATGAACAACTCCGCATCGCTAGAGAAAGGGAAGAACAAGTAAGGAAAAAGCGTATAGAAGACAGAAAGATAGCAGCAGTGGCAGAGGCAGAAAGAAAAGCGGCAGCGGCAGAGGCAAAAGCGGCAGCGGCAGCGGCAAAAGCGGCAGCAGTGGCGGAAGCAGAACGAACAG
>JAUCBJ010006626.1:0-91883 GCA_032718475.1 Nemertoderma westbladi | reverse complement strand
ATCAGCAAGATGTCCAACAGCGACAGAGGATCAGATACTGATGACACTATTGCTGCATTGAATGACCTTACCTTACCTGATAGACAACCTGCAACTTCTGGCGATATAGATAGCCTTAAAAGGTCGCGCAAACAAGCCCGCCTTAAATCTAACAATTTAATTAGTGAATTGCTTACTATTAAATCAGAACCAGTTAACACAATAGATGTAGATGATTTAGCCTACAAAATACATCAATTGGAAAATCACCGCCTTGTTTTGTGTAAATTAGCTGAAGATCTTGCACTTCATGGTATTGTAGATAATGCTAATGAAAAGTATGACCATGAAATTGACGAAATTTTATTTAAGAGTAATCGTTTACTTAACCGCTTAGAGTCCACTACTGCAATTAATAGTAGTAGCAGTTCCATTTCTGCTACAGATTGTAAACAAGATGACGATAAGGGTCTTCCTAAAGTCGAAATTCCCAAATTTTATGGAGAATTTTTACAGTGGCGCCCTTTTTGGGACCAATTCTCCACATCCATAGACCAACGAAATATACCTCCAGCCCGTAAGTTTGTGTATCTAAGGCAGTCATTAAAAGGTGACTCAAAAGATGCCTTAGAGGGGTTAGAAGCAACTGCTGATAACTATATTGTAGCTGTTAATCTTTTGAAGCGCCGGTATGGAAACCCAAATTTCCTGATTGGTCTTTATTCCTCTAAACTTGTCAACTAACCAAATGTTGTTTCTGGTGATGTTGTTATGTTCCGGAAAATGTTGAATTCATTTCAGTCATCTCTCCGCCAAATTAAAAGCCTATCTAATGAACTTGGTCCTAATTCTGTGACTATTCCCTGTACCTCTACAACAATTACCAATGACTTAACATCATTACTTCTGGCACCCTTGTTGCTCCAGAAATTACCGCATGATGTAGTTATGGAATGGAATCGCCTCCATCCAGATGACCGTTTTAACCTTGATAAGTTATTAGAGTTTGCTAATTCAGAACTTGAAACTCGTGAATCTTTAGATTTCACTTCCAAGTCAGTAAGGGAACTAATAAAAAGTTCAAATTCCTCTAAACCACAAAACCATTCTGACTTTAAACGTCAATCATATCCACCACGTCAATTATACCCCCCATCTACTGCTGCCCTTACTATTGGTGAGGATTCTAAACATAATACAAACAGAGAGGAGCCAAAGAGAAATTTGTGTCCTGCGTGCAAAGGGAAACCCCACAGTATTCGCCAGTGTCAGTCTTTTCTAAGTAAGTCTCCACAGCATCGGTTGAACCTCTTAAAATCATCCCGCCTTTGTACTAATTGTTTGGGACCTCACCTATCATCAGCCTGTCCATCTGATGAAACATGTCGTTATTGTAAGAAAAGGCATCACTCTTTATTGTGTTTTAGTAACAGTAGCAATAATAGATCCAAGCACGCTTCCGATCCCAGCCTTTCTGTAGCTCCGCCAGCTGCTTACCCACCACCATCTCGAACCCATGATACATTGCCATGGCAACCACCATATTCTAAGGACATATCACCGTCTGTTCATGCAATAGATTTGAAGTCCTCATCTGTTTTTGTTAAGATTGCAAGAGCATTTATCGCTCTGCCCAAATCTGATAGTGGCTGTTGGATTCATGTATACCTTGATGATGGATCCAAGCGTTCCTATATCACGGCTTCTCTGTCTGAAGCACTTTCTTTACCTTGTATTGACCAACAGCAATTTACTATCGGGTCCTTTGGAGGTAATTTAACTTTCCATGATTCAAGCCTGGTTTCTTTCTCTTTGCGAAGCTTCTTTTCACCGAACCCTATAATCTTATCAGCCTGGACAACCCAATCTTTATGCCCTGTGATGAGGCAAGAAAGTTGTCCTGTATTACCACCTTATCTCCAGCATCTTAGTCCTTGGGCTGATAATTTTGATGGAGGTCAACGCCACATATCTTTAATAATTGGAGCAGATCAACTCCATTTAGTAACCAAGGGGACATTGTCTCACCTAGGGTTACCACAACCTGTTGATACCTTCTTTGGGTTTGTTTTATGCGGACCTTATTCTCATTCTGCCACTAGTTATTGTGACCCTAGCCCCAGTATGCTGATTACTGAACCTGACGAGGTTACTCGTCTCTGGGCTTTGGAATCTATTGGTATTACGGATAACCCTATTGGTGCAGATGATACTGCCTTCCCACCTCCATCTAAATCTGTCACTGAACCCAACCGCTACCAAGTACGACTTCCATTTAAGGGATCACGTCGCCCATCTTCCAACTATTCTGTAGTTTCCCGTATGCAGTATAGTTCTTACCAGAAACTGAAGCCATTGGATTTAGAGTTAACAACTGAGAAATTCACCAACTTAATATCTGATGGTATTATCGAGCCTGCCACAACCCATGATGATGTTGGCTATTTTTTACCTTATCATGGTATTTATAAACCATTTCCTAAATTCCGCATCGTTTTTAATGGTTCCTCACGAGATAGAGGAGGTATTAGCCTTAACGATTGTCTCGACCCTGGTCCTAACTTGTTAGCCTCAATGGTTGACATTTTGATGCGGTTTCGCCTCCGGCCATATCCTATTATCGCAGATATTAAAGCTGCATTCCACCAAATAGAATTACACCCAAGTGATAGACAATGGGTTAAGTTGATATGGAATGGAACTTCCTGGCAATTTATTAGGACACCCTTTGGTGTCAATTCTAGCCCATACCATTTACACTATGTTGTCATATTCCATATCTTGACATATGCTGACCCAGCTATTGTGCAACAGCTTCTTAAAGCTTTCTTTTGTGATGACCTTGTGTCAAGTGCAGATACAGAAATTGAAGCTTCATATTTTCTGTCTTATGCTACTGAACTTCTTGCCCTTGCTTCCATGGAACTTAAACCAGAAACCTCGCCTTCGAAAGTCTTAGGGATGCCCTGGGATGTATCTTCTGATACCCTCTATGTTGATGTTGGTGTAATTTCTTCACCCCCAGCTTTCACCCGCCGACACCTCCTTAGATCGTCTGCCAAGATATTTGACCCATTAGGTCTTCTCTGTGCTTGGACTATTATTCCCCGTCTGTTGCTACAGAAGTCATGGTCTGAAGGTGGCCATTGGGATGATGTTGTCTCGCAGGGAATTCAAGAAACTTGGAAATCATGGCTGTCAGATGTACACCAACCCATTATTCACTTTCCAAGGTGCATATATCTTAATAGCCAATGTGATCTTCACTTATTTTGTGATGCGTCTGAAGATGCTTATGCTTGTTTAGCGTATGTCATTCACCCTGAACACCCACCATGTTTATTTTTTGGCAAGTCTCGAGTTGCACCCTTAAAACCAAGACATAGCATACCTCGCCTTGAACTTTTAGCTGCATGTATTGGCGCCCGACTGGCTCACCATATATCCATTGAAATTTTTTCACCCCATCGACTAGTCATTTGGACTGATTCCATGGCAGTTTTATGGTGGATCCGGAAAGGTATAAATAAAAGAGATATATTCGTTTCCAATAGACTTAAAGAAATATCAGAGATGAGTCGGCCCGAACATATCCAGGACCAGTGGCGATATGTTCCTTCTGAAGATAACCCTGCTGATCTTCCTTCCAGGGGCCGGTCACTTGCCATACTACAGTCTTCTGATCTTTATAAGTTTGGGCCCGGTTTTCTACACGATGAATCAGCTTGGCCTAAGTTTCCATCACCACCACCTCAACTTTTGGCTATCAGTGAACCTGATATCATTGCTGACTATCCCATACCAATTACTAGATTTTCTAGTCTCGATACATTGGTTCGGGTAACTGCTTTCATGTACCGCTTTGTTCATAATTGCCGGTTCCCAGCAGATCGCATTGTTGGTTGTTTAACTGCACGTGAGAGAACAACCAGTCTGAATAACCTTATCATTAGTGAGCAGCACAGGTTTTTTCAAGATGAAATACAAACGTTATCTAATAAACCAGATGCTATAATTGCCAAGTCATCCTCCCTCTGGAGATTTCACCCAAGGTTGCATGATGGGATTTTGATGCTAGTCCCTCGTACCCGGAGTGATAAGTTATTACCATTGTTACCAACTAAGAGTCACCTTACCTATCTCATTGTTATGAATGTCCATAGTATATTATATCATCAAGGATATGATGCAACTCTCAGCCAAATTCGCCTCCGTTTTTGGATACCTCGTGGGCGATCACTTGTACGAAAGATTATATTTTCTTGTCCACAGTGTCATCGCTACCGAACTGTGCCATATAACTCAGAAGAGTCAGCTCTGCCTAGTTTTCGCACTACAGCTGTTACTCCATTTCAATATACTGGTGTTGACTACCTTGGACACCTCTATTTAAAGAATGGGGCCAAGGTTTGGATTCTTTTATTTACATGTGCCTGCATTAGAGCTCTCCACTTGGAGCTTGTTCCAGATTGTGGTACCAAATCCTCTCACTTAGCATTTCGACGATTTCTGGCACGACGTGTGCCACCATTAACTGCCATTCAGTTTCGTTCTGATAATGCAAAAACGTTTATCAAGCTTTCATCAATGAAGTTTCCCTCACATGTGGTGTCTTGGTATCATATTCCTGCCCGTAGCCCTGAATGGGGTGGTTATTGGGAAAGATTAGTCAAGACCGTGAAAAATTGTTTACGGATGACATGTCACCAAGTCCATTTAACACAGAATCAACTTGAAACTGTTATAACGGAGATAGAGTCAGTGGTGAATTCCCGGCCATTGACCTCTGTATCTTTGGATCCTGAAGATGATGATCCCCTAACACCAAGTAGTTTTTTGTATGGGATGCCACCACCGACTGACAATGACTTAAATCCATCTGCCATTACCGTTACCCATTTACGTAATTCCCTATTACAAAGAGACCAGGCCAATCGGATATTTTGGAAACATTGGTCGCAACGCTATATTGCTTCTCTGCAACCATGGCGTACTACAGGATCTAGTGGCCCCCTTCCTACCGTGGGGGCATTAGTATTGGTGAAACAAGATTCACCACGCAATCGCTGGCCTTTAGCACGAATCCATCGTCTGTATCAAAGTGCTGATGGTTCCTGTCCGTCTGTTGAAATTCGACTTAATAAACGCATAACAACCCGTGCAACCAATAAATTCTACCCTTTAGAGTGTGACTCACCATACCCTAACCGTGGGGGCCTCAAGAATCCTGACATAACCCCCATTCACCCTACCATTAATACTAATGTAGGAGATACAGGTGGTCCGGCCAACGGGAGCCTGCAAGGCCACGTAGTTAGTACGCAGGGAGTAGTGGGGGTGAGAGACCCCGACGGGAACCTGCAAGGCCACGTAGTTAGGCGGGGAGCAGCGGGGGTGAATCAACCCGACGGGAGCCTGCCAGGCCACGCAGTTGCACAGGGAGAGGCGAGGGTGAACAGACCCAGCCGCAGTAGAGACAGTGCGTCGACTAGAGAAGGGTGTAGAAACGAAGTAAGTGGTAGTGAAGTAAGAAGTGGCGAGTGGGGGGGGGGGGGGGGTGGGGGCTACAGGCGTCCCACCACGGAAGATTAGTGGCGAGAGAGGGGGGGCAGAGAATGTCCCACAAGAGGGACGTAGAAGTGAAGTAAGTGGTAGTGAAGAAAGAAGTGGCGAGTGGGGGGGGGGGGGGGGGCTACAGGCGCCCCACCACGGAAGATTAGTGGCGAGAGAGGGGGGGCAGAGAATGTCCCACAAGAGGGGCGTAGAAGCGAAGTAAGAGATAGTGAAGTAAGAAGTGGCGAGTGGGGGGGGGGGGCTACGGGCGCCCCACCACGAGAGATTAGTGGCGAGAGAGGGGGGGGGGGGGGGCAGAGAATGCCCCACAAGCGTCGGTGGATAATGCGCGGGGCGAGTTAGGTGAACCGCGGCACCCGACGACGGAGAATAGTAGGGGGATGATGAGTATCCCCAGGAGGGTCCAGGTGGACAGAGAGAGAGATGTTAGCACCGAGAGTGGGCGAGCGAGAAGACGTCAGTCGGAAGGGAGAAGAAGAATAGTAGAGTTTAACTGGGAGGTCAAAGAGAGAAGAAGTGAAGAGAATAGAAGAAGCGCCGCTACGAGCGACCGGAGAGCGAGGACGGATAGCGAGCAGTCGGTAGTAGAGATGGAGTTAGGGAGTCAGTGGGGTCGAACTCCGGGAGATTGCCGTCGCCCTGGAGAGACACACCGCACGCTAGGAGAAGGGTACAGAACGTACCGATACGAGGAAGAGAACAGGAGATATGATCAAAGAGAAACTTCCCGACGGGATATAGCTGCCGATCGAGGGTACGGTAGTCGTGGGAAGGACTTCTCGAATTATTCGAGAAGGTTAAACTTCGGTCCGGAAGGGCACATGCAGACTGCAGGACATACTGTAGGCCTTACTGCACATACTATAGGCGATGCTGGGAGAGATAGTGTAGGCGATAGGGTAGCGTGAACAACGGGATTAGATCCGGAAGTCGCAGAGTACATACCGGTAGGTAGGCAAGAAGTGGATAGGCCTATATCGGTACCAGCACAACAGCATGACTATAATATGCAGGGACATAACATATATCCAGGGGAGGGGAGAGTTATTGCGGATAGGTGTATGGGCCCCAATATATTAACATCAACCCCAGTACCAAACATAATACCGGTGGGGGGGGGGGGGGGGCAGGGTGACATTCCCCCATTACAATATCAACAATACACTCAAACAGGAATAAGAACATTGAACCCCCTGGACGAGAACAGGTCGTGCGACATGGAAATATGGAGGGGGCCGTTACCCCCAATGGTATATCCGACGTAAGTAAAGTCAACATGCCCGACGGGCGGACCGCACCCAACAGGAGAATCTGTACAGCATCCCTCGAACCCATTGGAAGCACAGGCAATGGGAATGGCAACACTTATCGATGCACTCAAGACCAGAATCGAGTTACCACCTGTCGAGCCATTTAAATTCGACGGAAGCAGACCGGAAGAATACCTGCAATTCCGACGCATGTAAGCAACGAGATATTAAGTAAGAACCTGACGCAGGCGGAGTGCCTAAAATATTTATAGGTATATACAGGAGGCCCGGCTTACAACATCGTGAGGCAATATCAGGGCATCGAGGGTGGCTTCACGGCTGCATGGCGGGCCCTAGACAGGGAATACGGACCCAGTCTAGTTGATTACAGACCCAGTCTATAGTGAGGATAGTTTGGGGAAGGCACCGAAGACCGAATATAACAGGCCTAAACCAGAACATAATCCAGCAGATTCATTCCCGAGAGTAATATCGTCGCTACCACATGCGGCCACACAGGGGGCTACAAGCCCACAGTTAGCTGGGAGTAGGGCCAC
Source organism: Nemertoderma westbladi (assembly GCA_032718475.1). Classification (NCBI taxonomy): domain Eukaryota; kingdom Metazoa; phylum Xenacoelomorpha; order Nemertodermatida; family Nemertodermatidae; genus Nemertoderma; species Nemertoderma westbladi. Next base: position 84,523 of record JAUCBJ010006626.1, on the reverse strand, counting down.
ACCGTGGCAGGGACAGAAAGAAAATAACATCACGAACAAACATAATCCCAACATACCCAGTAGGCCGAGTCCAGATAACCACAACACTAAACAGGTAGATATAAACCTACGCGCGTACGCGTACGTGAGGGACTATACAGGGAACGCTACAATCCAAGATTCGAATGTCAATTGCATAGGGATGGAACCCATAAGACCATGAGTTGTAAGCATTGGCAAGCGTTGCCTAAACAAGATCGTGTAGCCTACACAGACGCAAACGGACTATGTCATTGATGCATGGTAGAAGGACACAGATCCGGAGAGAGTGAAGAGAATCACCAATAGGAGACCACGATACTGGAGGCCAAACAATGGCTACAAGCACCACAGGAGCAAGAAGAAAGAGGAAAGTACAACTTGGGGTAGTGCCAGTGAAGATAACAGGAAGGGGCACCCGATCAGTCACAACATTAATGCTGGTCGACAGCGGAGCAGCCTTCACGCTGGTGGAGAAATGGGTGGCCGAGGAGATAGGGTTACAGACGAGGCCGAGTAGGTTGGCGGTAACTACTATCTCGAGTAAGGATGAGGTCCTGGAGATGACGACGGGACGGTGCGAGATATCAGCGATCGCACCGGGATGTGGCTATGGGGCGACCATAGACCCCATTCAGATCATAGAATCGATCAATATTAATGCCAGGAGACTAACTAACATCGAGGTCGAGCAGTACCGGTTCCTGGACGACATCTATTTCTCAATACCGGAGGTGGACATCTCGAAGGTATCCATCATAGTGTGTATGGACTGCCCGACGGCCCACGAAAGAGTACAGATGATCTTCGGGGAAGACAGACAGCGGGATCCGACGGCGATTCTCACGCCGTTCGGATGGACGCTTAGCGGCCCAATTAAAACCAAGATTCCATCCAGTGTGTCGGAGACATCAGGGTGCATGCTACCAGGCACCGTTAAGGACATAGAGGAGAAACCAGAGACGGTAGATAAGCTAGAAGGGGAAGTAACAACAAGAGTGCGGGCGGAGGAGAATGGATTCGACGCGGAAGACTTAGAGACAATGGGATGGAAAAAGGATGTTCCCAGCAAGTATCGGTATTGGGATGGAGAGGAGTGGACGGTGAGATGTCCGGAGGACAGCAGTCTGGAGGAGTGTCTGGAGGAGTGTCCAGAGGAGTGTCCGGAAGAGAGGTCGGTCCGGTTGAGAGGCATACCGACAAGGGGGAGGTCGAGTAAGAAGACAGGATGGAAAGGGATAGGATTACTATTTTCCGTTCTGTTTTATCTATTCTTCCGATTTCTTTTCATTCTACCGGCAGGCGAAGACCAGATGAAGGGTGGCATTTTGCTGCCAGGAGATGAGGAAATCAAGAAGGCGGCGGAGATACCCGATTTTAGGGTGGCAGAAGAGGGAGAATCAATTCCTAGACGGTTGGAATTGGCGAAGAGAGTGTGGCGAAGGATAAGAGGACGTATAGGGGACAGTGGGAGAGTGCCTACTGGAAGAAGGGGCACCTTAGAGTTTAGTCGTCCAACTGTTGGACTGAGGGGGGTGGGAATGAGGGCAAGACGCCCTTCCCACACAAATAAGAAATATAAATAAAAATAAATAATAAATAATAAAATAAGTAGAAAGTTAGAAAGTAATAGTTAGTAGAAGTTAGATAGTAAGTAGAAGTAAGAAAGTTAGTAGAAGTTAGATAGTAAGTAGAAGTAAGAAAGTTAGTTAGAAGATTAGTAAGAACAGTAAGAGGAAAGTTAGAAATAGGCAGAATAGGGAGTGTGGTATATAAACATACCATGGGAGTAGGAGGGTACGTAGTACCGGGAGGGTTAGAAGTAGGCAGTAAGGGAGTGTGGTATATTGACATGCCACGAGTAGTAGCAGAGGGGTTGTGGGCACCGGAAGCGCCACGTAGAAAGTAGTAGTAGAGAGGTTGTGGGCTCCGGAAGCGCCACGTAGATAGAGGTAGTAGCAGAGGGGGGTTGTGGGCACCGAAAGCGCCACATAGTTAGAGAATTAGTAGACTTAGAAGAGTTAGAGAGTTAGTAGAGTTAGGAGTTAGAGAGTTAGAGAGTTAGTAGAGTTGGAGGGTTAGTAGAGTTAGTATAGTTCGTAAAGTTAGCAGAGTTAGTATAGTGTTAGTAGTAAGTAGTAAGAAGTAAGTAGCAAGAGAGTAGAGTTAGTAGTAAGTAAGAAGTAAGTAGCAAGCTAGGTAGAATGATAGCACAGGGTATGATAGCATAAGAAATTTAGCGCCTTTGGGAGTAGTAGAGAATACAGGAACAGAGGGAGATATGGAGAGGAGGCGTTGGCAAGAGAGAGTGCAGACGGGTGCGATTCAAATGTTGGGAGCGAGCAGGCAGAGCAGAGTGAAGTTAAATAGAGCAAGAGTGGAGTTAGAGTGGAGTTAGAGTGAGAAGTTAGGGTTCAGAGTGAGTGAGTTTTTAAAATTGTGTGAGGAGTCCACAATTGTCTCAAACAGAGACGCCAGATGTCTTGGTGCAACATAGGTTGCGGTTGCACCAAGAAGGCGTAGTAATATCATACCCAGAGGGAGCGGCCTGGAAAGCCGACTCCAAGAAAAGAACTCCACCCCACACCCGATAGTAGATCGGGTTCCAGCAGAATTTTAGCGCATTTTTAGGTGATGCTATCTTCTCACCGGGAAGATAGCATGGGGGGGAGTGTGAGCGGATTCAATTCCGCCGCATTACCCTCACAAAGTTGGGAAGTGGCACCTGATGAATTATTTCACTATAGGATAGCATTTGTAGTATAACGTAAAAACTTTCGAAATCCGACGCATTTTGATTAAGTTACAGTAATGTAATATGCCTATTCATATCAGTACACATAAAACCCCTAGTTAATCTCGTGGCGTTGTGGTCAGATGGTTAAGGCGTTGGTTGCATTACATAGGTTACGAGTTCGAATCCCAGTCGGGAAATTTGCATTTTGGGGCAATTTATTTTCATTTCATACAAATTGACAAACCAATGAGGTGCGTACAACACATGGAACGTTGAGTTGGGCCAATCATAGGGCATGGAATATCTTATTGCTCCAATGTGAGGCCATGGAATACTCTAGAAAGTTCTAGTGGATTCTATGTCCCAGATTTAGTATATAAAGGGCTGGTTTGCCTTCGGTTATCACTTATTTTAACCCTTATCAAACTACTCTAGTTATCACTACTCTTGTTAAACTTGGCTCTCTCACTTAGTTTATTATGTTTCTTGTTGAAACTATTTGGCAATTCTGTTTGATAAAGTTTTGTAAACTGTAAATATACTATAAACTTCTGAACATGCACCTTTCTGAACGTCCAACTTTGGGACAGCCAAGCATTGGGAAGATGGCCGCCTAGACCGTTAGGCCGTCAGCAACGCAGGGAAATGATGTCCACAACACGCTAGCGCCCACATTAGATTAGACCGCGCACTCCCTTCGCCCTTCGAAATACTCCACTTGCCATGCAGCGCCCGATTTCCGAGGAAGGTAAGACTTTGTTCGATGCCCTTGCCCGACGTAAGACCTATAGATCAGGGTAAGCGTGACGCCATTCTGGGACGCCGCAAATTTAGGATCAAATAATTATATTCTGACAGAGCCCCCCCATCAGTAGTACAAATCCCTGGGTTAACCTGTATATCTCACAGGTGCGAATTATTGCCGTCCGTCATTACGCGAGTACATATTAGGTACAGGCAGCATATGTTCCATAATTTAGTGATTCGCAGTACTGACCATTTGGTACCGGTTCGCTTTGTAGAACATACATTAGTACCCCCCCCCCCCCCCTTCTGTCTGAACCTTAGTTATTTGATCAGGCAAAGAGTATTTCTGCTACCGGCACACCGCTTGGCCTAGGGAGGTTTATTAATATGCTACCGCACCTTGCCACGTACTGGTAGGTATTTGCTGCTAACTACCGCAGCAACAAAGTTCTAGAATCAAATTTGTATACCAGATCAGCTAACGTACGGTAGCGATTAACCCCTATTTCTTATCTTACAACCAGAATCTGGTATTTGTGCCGATCACGGGTGTAGTTACTAACACCGTAATTGCCCGGTTGAGTTGTGGATAGGACGGAGAGAGCTTGACGTCATTTTGTAAGTATAAAGTTCTACAATACGTGACTAGCTTATTTTAGTAGCTAGCGCACGGTATCGTTTTGGTCAGAAAATCACTAAAACCTAGCAAAATGATATACACCAAAATTGTTTTATTGTAACACACCCACACACACACGCCCTAAAACATATTTACCCTTAGAGTTCTACTAGTTATAGCGCACTTTAGATTACTTTTAGGCAGAATTTATCTGTAACTTACTGTTAGTATTTGTAAAATTAGGATCTGATATTTAGTTACGGCAAAAGGGAGTATTTTATTTCGTTATTAAACTGTTGTTTTGTCAGAGCAGCGGTATTGTTACATTAGGCACGACCCTCTTTAGACTGATTTTGTACAGGGGGATCAGTATTGTTACGCTAGGTCTGTTAACCCACTAGCTCGTATATAAACCATATAAATCACACCGCGGCAAGTTACGGTATTTAGGACTGTCAGCGATAGTTAGGATTCGCTGCGCGGGGATTGTTTTCCCGTGAGTTTGGTCTGTTACTGTAACTGTACATCTGCCATACCGGTTAGAGGACAGGTTTCCTTTTGTCTAGTTCGTAGGCATTAGACCCGCTTACGTACATAGAATAGACACTAGGCTCTGCACCTCGCCAGTAGTTGTTTGTGTATTGTATCTGTTTGTTTAGATACCCTGGACTGGGATTTGTTGTTAGATACTGTACGAGCCCGGATACATTACTAGATCTTACGGTAAGATACATCGTTACTAGGATCCGGTAAGCGGTATACTACTCTTGACGTATATAATAGACATGAGTGATACACCACATTCGACTCGATACCCACCTACCGACTATGACTCATGCGACCCGGACAGATCAACAGTAGACGAACCAAGAAGGAGAACCCGAGATTCCACCGATGTACACCGCGTGCGTCGCCGGTACCCCGAACGGAAATACCGGAAGCCACAACCCGTGGCGACGGCAGAATCGAAGATTTCCTTACCGTCCCACAGACCAGATCGCGGGAACCGGACATGGTAAGTTCGACTGGAAGCCAAGAGAACATTATTAGGAGTATAGGAGGACACATGGCCCAGATTACTCGAAACTTCGGAGAAGGTTTTCGCGTTTTACGTGAGTTCACCGCCCCGATGTCGAGATACGAGTTCTACACCTTACAGGTAAGGATAGAAAGTAGGGTACATACGTCCGTAGATAAACTTAAAGGTTTACACGAACTTGCAGAGTCGCGTGGCGACAACTTTACTCAGGTAAAGATAATAGATAAGTTGGTAAGTGAGAGGGAAAGCCTCATTCAGTTTAAGTCGGTTGTAGGATCGACTCAGCAAGAACAACTCGACCAACTGATAGGTGAGTCAGTTTCGGACGCGTTGTTACAACCCGAAGAGGAAGAAGAACTATACTACCTGGACGGGAGGTTAGGGACGCTCACCAATTTTCTTCGTAGATGCGGAGTACCGATCGAAGAACCAGAAGTTGTACCGAGAGGGACGACGGAAGTTCTATCTACGGAAGGCTCGTGAGCCTACCAAATTCCACCACTGGATAGATCGTTCGTTAGTGTACGGAGCGACGTTGGCGATGTTAGTAGAACAGCGTCTGTAATTACTCGACAACAACAGGAGGTCGCACGCCGACAACAAGTCGTCGAGGAAGAAGCGCAATGGCAGATGGCGCAGATCGCCATCGAAAGAGAAAAACAGCGCAGAGAGGATGTAGCGAAACTTGCGAAACTTCAAGCGCAGGCTGAGTTCGAAGCATCAGAGATGCGGAGACTGGAGGAGGACTTAGCGCGAGAAGCGGACGAGTTAGCACAACAGGCGGCAGCAGCCGACGAGCTAGCACGACAGACTGCAGCTGACGAGCTAGCACGAGTTGCGGCGGTAAACGCAACTGAGTTAGCACAGAAGAAAGCAGCATCCGACGCTCGTGCCAAGTTGGAGGAGCGACAAATAAACGCTCGTTTAGCTATACAGGAAGCGGAGTTAGCGGCACAACAACAGGAAGCAGATCGACGCGAAAGGGAGATGCAGCTCCAGTTCGAACTAAATCGCAGATCGCGTGAGGCGGCGAACGCGCAAGAGGACCTCGAACTCGACGCGAGAGATAGATCTTTAAGGTCTCGAGCTGGACATGACTTGTCTGCCCTGGATCGCATGGAGACTCGATATCGCGGAATTCAGAAGCGAATCGAGGAAGGAAGTGTGGGAGCGATAGACTGAGGAGAGGAGTTCATCGAGGATTACTGTAAACGTTTTCCCCAAGTTATTCCTATGCTCAAACCCACGACTCCAGTAAAACCGGTTATGGTTGCAAAACCGAAGGAAATATCACCCGTGCAAGGTAATATGTTTGTTATGACGGAATCAATTCCGCAGCCACGAGCGACTTCGTCGCCGATTCTCGCAGGTAAGATAAGTAGTCCACCTACTGTAAGCCGTAGTTTACTTGTAGAGAGAGACGAACCTGCGTTTATGACGGTAAAACAGGTGAGTAAACCATTACAAGTTAAACCTGTGACGTGCTGCGCTAACCCAGTCATTTATAAACCTACAGTAGAGATTAACTCTGATGTTTTTACTAGACCTCTCACACAATGTTTAACGAGACCTACGACTTTGACTTTGACTTCGGTAGGCTTGCGAGCCTACCGAACAACGGAGAGCCGTAGATCCCAGACCACAACGAACTCGACCAAGAATAATACACCGGATGCGAACCCGCCAACCACCTTATCCGGACGACAGCGACTCATCCAGTGACTCGGAGTCGACGGAACGGGAAATATTCCGTACTGGAGCGGCAGCGGCAGCGGATTACAAACAAGAGGAGAGATCAACAAACCCATACATCGACAATCCACCACGAGAAACACCCCAACAGAAACCCACGTTGCAACCAGCGGAAGCGATCAGCACCAACAGACTCGCCGAAATAATACAACCTGTAACGGACCGACTAGTTCAACTCGAAGAACGACTCGAAGTGCAACCGTCGGATCGATCACGAACCAGCGTGGAGTTAGAACAACCTAGACAACATCGATCACTAAGGAGAGAACAGGAGCCTAGAGAGACTCCGAACCATCGAGAAGAAGATCCCGTTAATATTTCCTACTGACGAACAACGCGCGGAAGGGAACGACTGGACGACGCAACCGAACAGGGACGCGGACAGTTGGATTTCGTTAGCGAGATTGCGAAGTTCGCGGCTAGACACGGATTACCAGCACAACAACCGCCGAAGTTCTCTGGCAACGCGAAACACTGGCGTACATTGGTAGACTACGTAGAGTCCCAGATCGCTAAGTGCGCTTTCACCTCGACGGAGAAGTTTAATTACTTGCTCCTAGTCCTGTCTGGTGAGCCGAAACGATTAGCGGAAACCTTCATTGGTGTTCCAGATGCCTTTGAGTTGGCGTACGACCGTTTATATTCGATTTACGGAGGTAACGTCGCCATGGCTAAATCCATTATCGAAGACCTCTGCAGAGGAGGCAGCATTTCGAAACCAATCGATCTTCTACGACTCGCGGACGAAATAAAAAACGCTATAGGGACTTTATGGTCCATTGGACAATTCAAATACGCTAACGCACCGACAAATCTCATTCGAATAATCGGTAGACTTCATCATCGACTTCGACGAGAATGGCGACGCATCGAGTACCAGCGTGAAGAGGCCGGCGGGCTACTGAAACTCACCGACATCTACCAACTGATTTCCCGGTAGGCCGTGATCGAGACTCGATTGAACTACACTGATCACCATATCGCGGCAGAAGGGATAGCTATTTCTGCGCCGACTCGGACTAAACCGTTTCCGACGAACGCGAAAGCCGTTACCTATGCCACCCCTACTGAGACTTCTAAAGTTCTGACGCCTATCGGCACCACGCAGCCACGACAACAGTTGCCGGCGGACTTTGTGGGATGCTCATACTGCGAGCGGAACAGCAGAAACCATAGCGGACATAAACTACGTGGATGTCACGCTTTTAAGGAGTTAGGAATCGAAGAGAGAAGACTCCAAATTCGATCTTTAGATTCTTGCTGGAGATGTACGAAGCCAGGACACGTCCGGAAGGATTGCCCAAGCGATGATACGTGTCCTCTGTGTGGACGTAACCATGACGCGTTACTTCACACAACTAGTCACACTCCGACCAAACGCTTTCGACGAGAGCATCCAGATAAAGCGGCTAGATGCACTATACAAGGAGCGTGCGCCGCGTGAGATCCGTACGTTTTATATGGACTGTATGGATCAGTCAGGATCATCAGACGAGAAAGAGGAGGAAGACGTCACTTTCTACGTGCATGCGGGTGAGGAACAGCCATCGGTAACACTCATCACACAGAACCAATTGAAAGGGTTTAGCGTGATTCCTATACAGATTACCGGAACCCGAGGGGCAAGCGCTATATACGTATATACGTATATAGATAGCGTATATACGCTATCTTAGACTCTGCGTCATCGCATAGTTATGTCGACGAACAAGTAGCCGACGTGGTTACGGACATGAGTCAAGGTAAGAATGCTCAGTATACTGTAAGTAGCATGCATGGTAAGAGAGCGATCCCAGTGACGAGAGTAAAACTAACCTTAGACACTCTTCTTTCCAAAGCGGAACACAGCAAGGAGGAGCGCTCATTACTTCCGGTAAGAAATTTAACCTTTGCAGCTACGAAGGACTTTAGTAACTTGCTCGGTCCTGTGCCAGAGCAATCACCGGAAGATCGTAAGTATTTCCGACACCTTGGATTACCGGAATGTCCTGTCAACTATCGCTCCATCGCGATGTTGATTGGGACAGACCAGTTTAACTTACATCAGGTATGGGAGACACGCCCATCTGTTATTACAGCGGGCAACCCCTATGCATGTAGAACTCCCATAGGTTGGTATACTAGAGCACCAGTGCGTTCACTAGAGGTAAGTGACCAGGAGGAAGATGTTTTGAGTATGTGTAGTTTACTGACTAACGCAATAGATAATTCTCCTTCACACTCCTGTGGTCCAATTGTACAGACTGCACTACGACAGACTTGCGTCGCTAATGCAGACGCCACTGATACTGACGTAACTGATCTGGACACAACCACACGAACCTCTGACTTACAACTACTTGCAGTAAACCAGGTTGTATTGACTACCGAAGACCAAAGGGTTGTTGCTGTGGATGATTCGATGAACGAGGGTTTTGGAAGGCTTGCGAGCCTACCGAAAAATCCAAAGGTCATTGACCCCACCCACCAGGCTTCGACACCGGTCGTTGATCTTGGAAGGCTTGCGAGCCTACCGACAGATCAAAAGGTTGTCAAACCGCCACAAGATGATTCGACGCCGACTAGTGACACCGGAAGGCTTGCGAGCCTACCAGACACATTGACACTAGCCACCGCAGCGGACGAAGACGGGGACGAGGATCATGGCGCAGTGCAAGCAGCGCTTGACCGACTGCTGACTGATTGGACCATTCAATGGTTGGAACAGGACTCAGCAGAACCCGGTAGTTACGAGACCGCTATGTCAGAACAGGAAAAACGGTCATTAAATATTATGAGAGATACCATTCGCCAGACCGCGAATGGCCACTATGAGGTTGGCATGTTGTGGCGCAATGGACAACCTAAGCTCGTTAACAATTACCCGCTTGCTTTGAGGCGACTCAAATCAATAAGGCAGCGATTGTTGCGAGATGAGACGGCCCATATGCAATACAATGCGCAACTTCAGACGTATTTCCAAAAGGGATACGCCATTAGGATGTTAAATCCCGAGGTAACCACAGATCAGACATATTACCTGCCACATCATTTTGTTCGACACCCGGACAAACCTGGTAAGGTGCGTGTAGTCAATGACTGCGCCGCGCTTTACCAAGGGATGTCTATGAACAGCGAATTGATGGACGGGCCGAATATGAAGAATTACCTCATGGGAGTCCTAATGCGTTTTAGACAACGCAAAGTGGCTTTCACCTGTGACGTAGAGGCCATGTTTCACCAGGTTAAGGCTTTGGAGCTGGACAGGGACAGCTTGAGGTTTCTTTGTTATCCGGACGGAAATTTAGAACTTCCACCAGAAACTTACCAAATGCAGGTAAGAGTCTTCGGAGCCAGGGACAGCCCCAATTGCACCATGTACGCCTTAAAGCAGACCAGACCGCATTGGACAGACAAGACCAATTTGACCCAGAAGTAGTTCGGACAGTGGAACGAGATTTCTACATGGATGACGGCCTCAAGAGTTGTGATACTTTGGATCGCGCTACAACCGTAGCACACCAACTCCAGGATTGTCTCGCTGAGGGCGGATTCCACCTTACGAAGTTCGCTTCCAATGAACCCGAACTAGTGAACTCATTTGACTCGACGGATCGTAGTGGAGGTGACTTGGACTTAGACCTAGAACCTCTGCCAACGACTAAAGTATTAGGACTTAGTTGGGACCCTAACACCGACAATTTTAGGGTACGTGTAAGGTCCAACGACCAGACTAGACCTCTCACAAAGAGGACTTGCTTATCGACCATGAGTCGATTGTATGACCCATTGTGTTTCATTAGTCCAGTGATCCTACATGCTAGGATCATACTCCGCAGCATTTGGCAAGCCGGACTGGAATGGGACGACCCCATCCCAGAAAAGTTAGCTGAGCAATGGCTGACGTTCCTACAAGACTATACCATACCAAGGGTATACTTTCCTTTGCAGACCGCCTTTCCTGCTGATTTAGAGCTTCACAGCTTTAGTGACGCTAGCAAGGATGGATTGGGGGTTACTTTATACCTTAGACGACAAGTGACATCGGACAGCTACGATGTGTCTCTCGTTAATTCTAGTGCTAGAACAATGCCGTTGAAGTATATGACTGTACCTCGTGGAGAGCTGCAAGCCGGGACGATATCCACCGATATTGTCAGTCTAGTTCAACGTGAGCTGGAGGCTAACTTGAAGGTCACATATTGGACAGATGCGACGTTGGTACTTTGGTACATAAACAACGAAGCATTTGAGTTCAAGACTTTCATAGCCAACAGACGGGCTGAAATATCAAACAAGATTGGCGTCACTGTCCAGGGAAGCTGAACCCAGCTGACATCCCGTCACGGGGGATGCAACCGCTTGACTTTTGTAAACCGGACAATAAATCCTTTTGGTTTAGAGGACCCGATTTCCTACAGCGACCATCAGACGAATGGCCACCATTATTTGAAGCGACAACCAATACCATACCAGAGGGTGCCGAGATAAAAATCGACAAGGTTGTCAAGTCTAAAGCGAAAGCCAATGCCAAGGTCAAGAGGAAAAAGGGACAGACGAAATCTGATGACCTGGACGCCAGACCTGACATTACGCCAGACGTCTCACCAGAATCTCGACCAGACGCTTGTACGAATCTTTCACTGGATGTTCCGCGGGAGATTTCACCAGATGTTTCGCCGGATTGTTCACCAGATTACTCGCCAGATTATTCACCAGAAGCGACACCAGATAGTTCTCCGGATTGTTCGCCAGACTGTTTGATGGAACTCTCGACAGAATGTCTACCGGACGTCTCATCAGACTTTCCACCAGACATCTCGACAGACTGTCCACCAGACTTTGGACCAGACTTTAGACCAGACTTTAGACCAGACTTTCTGACAGAAGTTACGCCAGACTTTCTTTGGGACCGACGACAGGACATTTCGCTGGAAGTTCCGCGCTATGTCTCACCAGACGTCTCACCAGACTGTTCACCGGACGCTTCACCAGACTGTCTACTAGACACTCCAGTAGAAGACCCATTGGAGCGGACATTTAGAAACTTACCAAATTTGACTTCTTTGGATGACAAAGGTGTGGCCACAGCGATCACACTCCGCTCAAAGAAAATACTTGACATACCACCTACAGGTAAACGTGTGACTAAGGTTAGGAAGCTTACAGGCTCACAGGAACACACTGGTACTGTAGAGTTGAAATCGTTACTGCCAGTCGACTCATTAGGAGCGGACGGTAAAGGTAAGACCATGGAGATTGACATACTTGGGGACTCAGACAAACCTACCGGAAGGCCCGTGGGCCTACCAAGTCCAAACAAGTATCCACACTATGACTATACCTTACCTGATGACGTCACTAACACTTACGTTGACAGGATAGTAAACCTAACTAGATCATGGACTGATGCATGCCGCAAGTTAGCATGGCTCAAACGTTTGAGACAATATGCCAGAGGCAAACGCGACTTTCCTAGAAGACTTACCTTAAAGGAAGTTGGTCATTGTGAAGTTGATATCATTCGCCATTATCAATTGTGATATTTCGCACGAGAATTCACAGCGATCAACCAAGGTAAACAGATCAAGTCTTCACCAATTTTGAGTTGGAGTCCGATTATTTACCGGGGCTTACTTTGTCACAAGTCCAGACTCCAAAACATCGACTTTGCACTTGACTTTAGGTATCCTATCATCATACCGCAACACCATGAATTACAGCACGCTATGATAATGGACGCACATGTACAACTCAAACACGTGGGTAGACACCACTGTCTATCACACTTACGATCGAGGTTTGTACTAATTAGACCTAGCAAGGCACTGAGTTCGGTAACACGGAACTGTATGATTTGTAAGAAGGTGCACGCGAGGATAGGACACCAAGAAAAGAGTGAACTACCACTAGCAAGATTACAGGCGTTTAGACCCCCTTTCACTGAGACAGGGATAAACTGTTTTGGACCCATAATCGCGAAACGCGGAAGGGTACAGGTAAAACGCTGGGGATTGATCTTCACTTGCATGGCCAGCAGAGCTGTCCATATTGAGCGTGTGACAGATTTAACCACCAACGCCTTTATCCTAGCCTTACGGTGATTTATCGCTAGACGTGGATTGGTCAAATCCATTTATTGCGACCAAGGGACTAACTTTGTGGGTGCACGGAATGAAATCACCAGAGCTCTAAAGAAGTTGGACCAAAACCAGATTTCTGAGGAACTGTGTCCTCACCATATTGTTTGGAGCTTTAACACTTCCGGCAGTCCGTGGAGAGGCGGCATTTGGGAAAGGCTGATTGGCTCAATTAAGATGGCTATGGTGAAAGTAATACCGACGCAACGCATTTTGACAGACGACCAACTGATGACGTTGTTAATAGAAATCGAAGCGGTTTTGAATACCAGACCGATCGCTTTGATCCCAGACAACAATGACTCACAGTTTGCCTTGACACCAGCGCACCTGCTTATGCAGGCGCCGACGACATTGTTGCCCAATTCGGTACCTGTCGATAGTGACGGATACGGCAACAAAGCTTGAAAAATCACTCAGTTGTTAGACAACAAATTCTGGGAAATATGGCAGAAGCACTATTTGCCCTCTATTTCGACCAGAACCTCTTGGTATCTTAATACCCGATGTTTGAGACGAGGAGACCATGTTTTATTGGCTGAAGCCAATCTGAAAAGACGGTTTTGGCTGACTGGAGTCATTTTGACCACGCACCCTACATCTGGTGTAGTAAGGACAGTTACTGTATGGACTATCGACAGGCGTACCGTAGATAGGCCTGTACAACGTCTCGTGCTCCTTGAGGAGACTAGAAACGAGACAGGAGACTACAAATCTCCACCCAATCTTAGTAATAGAGATGTGGGACCCTTGATGGTCGCCACATAGCCTTACTGTATTTTAGTAATTTAGTATTTTGTATTACTGTATGTGCATTTGTATTCCTCTTCACTGTAGATAAAGGCAGTGGTGGAATTCCATTGTCTTTATATGTGAACATGGAGGGTAGTACCCTTATGTATCATATAGGAGCAGGATTGTGTATACAGTAGGAATGGAATTCTACTTGCAACCCACAAGTGAGACAATTTTTCAAAAATTATTAGACAAATCCATTTAGTTGGATTTAAATTTAAGAAAAATGATTCTCCAGTGAATGCGAATTCTAGAATACAACTAGATAAAAATTAAAATTGGGGAGGACAAGAGCGGATGGAAGGCTTGCGAGCCTACCGATAAATTTTTTTGGAAAAGAAAATCGGCCTTGTTCTACGTAGTCGTGTCTACTATTATTTAGACCGAATTAATTCTCGACTGCATTATTTCTTTGGGAATGTAGTTTGGGAAATTAAAAGTTGAGTATTTTAGACTCGCGGCTAGTTTACCCGGAATTCGTTTTTTATCGGCACAATTTTTTGGATTAGGAGCCAGTGCGAAATCACGCGAACCCGAAGTCATTAGGCAAATGGGTAGGGGTTTTAGGGCAAAGTTGAGCCAAAAGCCGACAAAACTCTAAGTCTCCTCACATCTAACCTCTGTTTGTGCTTCCTCTAGTAGAAACACTACATATACAGGGATTCACGCGGGAACAGGAGCACCAGGCACCGTTTAATCGTTATGGAGCCAAAACTTTAACGTGTTTGAAGTGGAGAGTATGGCTAGGAGTACAGCCAAGCTCGCTAAGTCCAAGGCGGATCCAAACATCACGCGACAGCGATTGGACGCTTATAACAAAAGAGCGGAGGAGTTACGCGCGGAGTTCAAAGCGTTGTACCCCTACGATGCGTTATGCGAGGCCAGCGACGTTTGCGAGGACCTGAGACACAGAGATATGATCTTTATAGACGCGCTCGAGGAACGGATCCGGAAACCAAGGACGTGTTCTCCATTTATAAACTGTTCTATAAATGTGGAGGATGTATGCGCAAGCAAGACAACGCGATTCCTACGCGATTGAACTCAGAAAACCCCGAGCCGATAGTAGCGCGATGCTCATACCACCAAAGTCTGCGTTACCAAGAAGGCGGATACCCTTTGACAAATCCGTACCATTCGTTCTAGATGAGTGGACTGAACGCGGGTGAAATCGTTATTTACGAACCCAAATTAGTCGAACCAGATGTCTACAATATGGTAGTGGACGAGTCTAATAAGTTGACACAAGAGAAACGGGAAGCTTTGAGCCTTTACAGGGCGTACAAGGCGTACGAGAAAGGCGAGATCGAGATGTTCGGCGGAAGGCTCACGAGCCTACCATTTTACTGGATATCCCACGATCAAACTGAACCCAAGGAGATGACACCCGAGCTCTTCGATAGTATCACCTTTGCTCAGCGTTTGTCGCAGAGACTACAGATACCTCATGTCGAGATGACGCGAGAACCTCAACCCCATCCTACTAAAGCGGTAGTACCAGTCGCGAGACCAACCAGATATTTATATTTGGATATTATATTTGGATATTATATTTGGGTATTTATATTGGACATTACGTTTGGATCTTACGTTTGGATGTTGGGTTTGGAGGAGCGAGATAGAGAAGGAAGGCTTACGAGCCTACCGTTAGCAATTAGTGCTCAGGAGAAGATATCTAGACCAGTAGGACGAACTATTGAGCTCGTCAGGAGGACACTTTAAGACTTATTTGGAAATTATTAGCGCATTATGATTGTTTTATATTTGAAGTGATTTAATTTGGTGAATTTATTATGTATATTTGTAATAGATGAGAGATTATTGTGATGTTTGAAATTATTTGTTTTGATTTGTTCTAATTTGTTTAATTTGCTTATCTTGATAACCAAAAGCCCTCTTTTTTGTATTTTATGCACTAAAGTTGATTGGTAAATTTGTATTTTGTATGTATGATGGATTGTATTTACAATCCATACCTGCAAGCCGTACCTGCAATATTAAGTATGCAATAATTAGATAGTGATTATTTTATATTTTAGGCCCCACCAGTAGATTAAGAAGTATTTGTAAATAGTTTTGTATTTCGATTGGTGAAAACAGTCTTACTTACTGTTTTCATGGAGCGGTGATGAATTATTTCACTATAGGATAGCATTTGTAGTATAACGTAAAAACTTTCGAAAATCCGATGCATTTTGATTAAGTTACAGTAATGTAATATGCCTATTCATATCAGTACACATAAAACCCCTAGTTAATCTCGTGGCGTAGTGGTCAGATGGTTAAGGCGTTGGTTGCATTACATAGGTTACGAGTTCGAATCCCAGTCGGGAAATTTGCATTTTGGGGCAATTTATTTTCATTTCATACAAATTGACAAACCAATGAGGTGCGTACAACACATGGAACGATGAGTTGGGCCAATAATAGGGCATGGAATATCTTATTGCTCCAATGTGAGGCCATGGAATACTCTAGAAAGTTCTAGTGGATTCTATGTCCCAGATTTAGTATATAAAGGGCTGGTTTGCCTTCGGTTATCACTTAGTTTAACCCTTATCAAACTACTCTAGTTATCACTACTCTTGTTAAACTTGGCTCTCTCACTTAGTTTATTATGTTTCTTGTTGAAACTATTTGGCGATTCTGTTTGATAAAGTTTTGTAAACTGTAAATATACTATAAACTTCTGAACATGCACCTTTCTGAACGTCCAACTTTGGGACAGCCAAGCATTGGGAAGATGGCCGCCTAGACCGTTAGGCCGTCAGCAACGCAGGGAAATGATGTCCACAACACGCTAGCGCCCACATTAGATTAGACCGCGCACCCCCTTCGCCCTTCGAAATACTCCACTTGCCATTCAGCGCCCGATTTCCGAGGAAGGTAAGACTTTGTTCGACGCCCTTGCCCGACGTAAGACCTATAGATCAGGGTAAGCGTGACGCCGTTCTGGGATGCCGCAAATTTAGGATCAAATAATTATATTCTGACAGAGCCCCCCCATCAGTAGTACAAATCCCTGGGTTAACCTGTATATCCCACAGGTGCGAATTATTGCCGTCCGTCAGTACGCGAGTACATATTAGGTACAGGCAGCATATGTTCCATAATTTAGTGATTCGCAGTACTGACCGTTTGGTACCGGTTCGCTTTGTAGAACATACATTAGTACCCCCCCCCCCCCCCCCCTTCTGTCTGAACCTTAGTTATTTGATCAGGCAGCAAGGAGTATTTCTGCTACCGGCACACCGCTTGGCCTAGGGAGGTTTATTAATATCCTACCGCGCCTTGCCACGTACTGATAGGTATTTGCTGCTAACTACCGCAGCAACAAAGTTCTAGAATCAAATTTGTATACCAGATCAGCTAACGTACGGTAGCGATTAACCCCTATTTCTTATCTTACAACCAGAATCTGGTATTTGTGCCGATCACGGGTGTTGTTACTAACACCGTAATTGTCCGGTTGAGTTGTGGATAGGACGGAGAGAGCTTGACGTCATTTTGTAAGTATAAAGTTCTACAAAACGCGACTAGCTTATTTTAGTAGCTAGCGCACGGTATCGTTTTGGTCAGAAAATCACTAAAACCTAGTAAAATGATATACACCAAAATTGTTTTATTGTAACACACCCACACACACACGCCCTAAAACATATTTACCCTTAGAGTTCTACTAGTTATAGCGCACTTTAGATTACTTTTAGGCAGAATTTATCTGTAACTTACTGTTAGTATTTGTAAAATTAGGATCTGATATTTAGTTACGGCAAAAGGGAGTGTTTTATTTCGTTATTAAACTGTTGTTTTGTCAGAGCAGCGGTATTGTTACATTAGGCACGACCCTCTTTAGACTGAATTCGTACAGGGGGATCAGTATTGTTACGCTAGGTCTGTTAACCCACTAGCTCGTGTATAAACCATATAAATCACACCGCGGCAAGTTACGGTATTTAGGACTGTCAGCGATAGTTAGGGTTCGCTGCGCGGGGATTGTTTTCCTGTGAGTTTGGTCTGTTACTGTAACTGTACATCTGCCATACCGGTTAGAGGACAGGTTTCCTTAGTTCGTAGGCATTAGACCCGCTTACGTACATAGAATAGGCACTAGGCTCTGCTCCTCGCCAGTAGTCGTTTGTGTATTGTATCTGTTTGTTTAGATACCCTGGACTGGGATTTGTTGTCAGATACTGTACGAGCCCGTATACATTACTAGATCTTACGGTAAGATACATCGTTACTAGGATCCGGTAAGCGGTATACTACTGGACTTTACAGCACCTTTTCAGCAATATTGAAGATACGAGATTTGCGATAACCAATCTCGTATCACAACCCAATAACGGGGACAACACAAACCCCAAAGCTACACAAAGGGAGGTTAGAGGTCAAACCACCTGGGAAGGGAAAATAACCAACAGGGGCCAACAGGGGGGGGGGGGGGAAGCACTCCCAAAGGGGGTGAGAGGCGTGAAGTAGGTTATCAGCCAATAGGAGCGGGGGAAAGCATCCGCTGGACAAAGGCCACAGTGTAGAAATGATTACATATATTGTCAGTGTATAACATTGCCAGTTTAGTTAGTCCAGTTACCAGTTTCAGTGCAGACGGAAGACATTGTTTTACCGTCACCGTTTCCGTCAAAATTACTGTCATATCAACTCATTATATCTCTTGTGCTATTATACATAACGCTTGTGCTATCATACATAACTCTTGTACTATTATACATAACGGCGAAAAATAACATCAATTTCGAACCTTTTCCATCACATCGGTGACGCGTACGAAACAACTCATCCGGTCGGGATTTCATTGATCCCGTCACAACTGTGTTTCCCTGTTACCCTTTTAACGCTAGTTATTTTACACGCCATGTTTTACTCGTGATATTTTTAAACTTTATTACATTCCCACTAACTGTATAAAGAATTCTTTAATATAGGGAATACTCTATAGGATACATACAATGTTGCAATGTTCTAGAGTTACTGTAATATACGGAAATAATAACCTGAAGCGAGTAAAACTGAATACAATAATTACTGACGCTTTTCAGAAGCAAATTAACCTGTATAATTACGGTGGCCATAAATAGTTTAGTGTTTTCGAATATTTATTACGTAACTAAAGAGCCGCTTAATACTTCTTTATACATAGTCGGAGTTCTTGGCAATGGGGCTGATCGCGATGGGGAATTGACGCAAATACTTTCATTGGCAAATTATTAGCATGTCTCATGGTAAATTATTTATTCATGGAAATGAGCAGGTTACGGTGGCACGTTATTCTAACCAAAAGGAATAAATAAAACACAATAGAACAGGTTACAGTTTTATTTTTAGGAGTAAACAGTTATTTGCATCGATTTTCACCTAGAGAGGGAAGAATTTTGATTGCATCTAAAGCCCCCCCCCCCCCCCCTTCTATCTGCAATTAAGTAAAAATATTTCGGCAACATTTCCTTTTATCATCACCGTCGCTCATACAGTACGGTAGTCTGACAAAAGATATAATTCCTTT
This sequence comes from Nemertoderma westbladi, assembly GCA_032718475.1. Lineage (NCBI taxonomy): Eukaryota > Metazoa > Xenacoelomorpha > Nemertodermatida > Nemertodermatidae > Nemertoderma > Nemertoderma westbladi. The sequence goes on along the minus strand of JAUCBJ010006626.1, from coordinate 65,173 downwards.
ACAGTATAAATAATTGTAAACGACTTAAAAGCACTATAAAAGCGCCCTATAGTTGGGCGCTATATAAATAATAGTTTATTATTAATTATTATTATTATTAAAACAAAATTAATTATAATTCTAAGCTATTTAGTCTTTACCATTCTTATACATTGGCAAGACTTTTTGGCCTTTAAAATAATTGATGTTGGTTGAATAATTATTATTAAGATCAAAATATATTACTACGATATCGGAGAAAGCAGTAGTTAGTATTGGCAGGTCGATCTCACAAACCAGTAAAATGTTGAATAGACTCAGAATCAGAAGCCATCGTTTTAGGTTATAGATTCCACCGTCATCGTTCCGGGTTTAATAGACTCCGTCCAGCCGTTGCATCATCCCGGGTTTAATAGACTCCACTGTCATCGTCCCAGGTTTAATAAACTCCGTCACCATCGTTCCGGGTTTAATATGCTCCGCCAGTGTGCCGTCACCGTCCCAGGTTTAATAGACTCCGCTGCCATCGTCCCGGGTTTAGTAGACTATGCCGCCATCGTCCTGGGTCGCTGGTTTCCATTTAATAGACTCCGTCGCCTTCTTCCTTATCCGGCAGTCCGGGTTTCATGGCTGATCGGCATCGTTCCGCTGTTCAGTGTTTTTAATAAACGCCAGAAATCTGGCACTTCTATTTCTGTATTTAATTATTTAAATATATTATATGCAATATTTATTTATTTACCTGTAGCCTACATTTCAATCAATTTAGTGAATTACAATTCATTAATAATTATGAATTACATTTCTTCATTTGTTATATAGGCTAGGCCTATAAGCTATAACTACTGTACTACTGTTCCGTGTGTACTCTGGCTTCCGGTTTTTTCATTCATTGCTGCATTGAATACAACTACCGGTACGTAAAATACTGTAATCTATAAACACTATAAACCCAGATACCTGCTACAGGTAGGCCTACCGGTAAAATGAGTACAGCAGTGTTTTATGTGAAGCAGGTAATCTTAATTTAGCGACATCTTATAAGCAACTAAATTTACAATGTATGAAAAGACCAAATGAAATTCAATATTAATTTTCACCTGTCTGCATGGATGGTTATTTTTAGGTTATCTTTCATTTGGCGGTCCAGTTCGGTCCAGTTCTCCACACTTTCAATCCAGTTCGGTCAGTAGCCGGATACGACAGCACAGGGTTGTGTAGAGGTTGAGCCACAGCCACAGTAAGGCACTGTCACAGTAACAGTAAGCCAATGTCACCGTAAGACACTGTCACAGTCACAGTAACAGTAAGGCACTGTCTCATTAAGCCACTGTCACAGTCACAGTAAAGCACTGTCAAGTAAGGCACTGCACTGTCACAGTAATGCACTTTCACCTTGAGCCACTGGCACAGTAAGGAACTTTTTACAGTAAGGCACTTCGACAGTGAGGCGCTATCAAGTTTCATGATTTAACCCTGAAACATGGCGATATGTATAATTGGATGTAAAGTCACTAAAGCTGTAACGTACATTTAGAATAAGAGAGTCAAGTCTAAGATATATACAGCTAATAAGTAGCATCAAAATGCCAGAGTTATAATATAAAGTATATTTATTTTCCAAATGACGTAATATTTCCAAGTCCTACTTTTCTAACAGAACTCTTAGCATAAGCAGTGTTTTTAAATCAAGTTATTCATCATCACCATACCATATTATATAAATATGGTATTATTCCCAAGATTGTTACCACGTAAAATACTTAACATGGATATTTAATAGTAATTTAATATTCCTAAAAAATATGAATACGTAGTAAATGAATAGTAAATTTTTTTCTTTTTTTTTTTACTCAAAAGCCTCCATATATTATAATATTAACAAACAATAATTCGAATATAAAAACGCACCAAAACAAGTACAAATATAACCCACCACCAGCTGATTCAAACTGTTACCTAGCAACAATACAAACAATACAAATTGGTTCAGTACCCATCACCAGTCTGCCACTCTGCCACTGCCAGTACCCAACAAACCCGCCAGACCTCTAACATCTAAGCCGAACCGGGGTCCGAGTCCGCGTTCGCCCACACAATGGACGAGTCCGTTGTCCGCATGAATAGTAAATACTATATGAATATACTATTTAATAAATTCTTGTAATAAATAAATGGAAATATTTTAAATCTACTGATTTAATTATCTCACTTACGTTCCACATATGACGTTGACCGACGCAGCTCTGTTGTTCATACCCAATGCGTTTAACTCGGCTTCGCTTTTTGCTTCGTGTATATCGACTTTATCTCCCTGGAAATTATCGCGAGCATATAGCTCAATGTGGGGGAGACAGCCAGGGACTTCCTGACTACGAACCATCGTAGTTACCACAGCAACCACAAATAGAGTGGAAACTGCCATGACTATCTGTATGTAAGAACCTTGGTTTCCAAGAAAAAGTACTACCATTTGAATCTGATAGACAAAGTCCTACAAAAAGTTGCCTGAAGAATTGCCTACAATTAAATAGATATTTTGAATTAAAAAATGTATTCCTACATTGTACACCAAAGTTCCACCTTGGTGTAGTGGTTGCATTGAATTCACATCTCCCGTAGGTCGTGGGTTCGATCCTCACATGGGCCAGGGCAGTTTTCGTTTCGGCACGAAGGCTTTAAAGGGACCAGCCAGGGCGCATCTCTGCCTTGCATCCTTAAGTGGTAGCTAAATGAGTACTGGAGTTTCCTCTGGGGAGTAAAGTTCTGGGGGGACCGCACTGGAAATAAGTCGTCAGACTTTGTGCGTAATCCCTGGCCTAGTGGCCGAAGAAAAATTACTTTATACATTGGGTTATTTAATTTAAATTTATATATTATGTGCACAGACATTTTTTTATTCATATACCTCTCAGACTATTTATTATGATTATAATACGAGAATTATAATATATGACAATGGCATACATGAATTAATAATATTAAAGTACAGTAACGAACAAACAATTAAAAGCAATTAAAAATCGCACCACCAAGGAATAGCAAGAATGCCACCACCAAATCAGTAATTATCTACCTCTATTATTATACCTCTCAGACTAACGTTTCTTAATTATACTTCGTTTAATTAGTTTAAATTATTTATTCGACACTGCCGGACTGCATTATCCTTCATTCAATGCAGACTTTCTTAATCTATTTGTAATATAGAAAGTGTAAATTCTAACAGATGGTGATAATATTTTATCGCTGTGTGATACCCAATGTAGATGGGTAACCAGCTCATGTATCAACCTACACAGTAATTAAAGCTGTATGGATTTTTTTCTAGAAAGGATTAAGGGAATTGTTTCTTGGATATTGCAAGGCTATATATTATATTTAATATATACGGCGACGGATGGTACGGAAACAGGACGAGCTACGCAAACAGGACTTTTGGCAAACAGCTCTAAATTTGGCGTAATGTCTCGTTCTCATAAGGCCCTGTTTGCATAATGTCCTACCCACCGCCAAACAGCGGGCCCTAGCAGTCTATCATACACCCTTTAGGACTTTTTTTTACGCAATTTTATTTCTGTCCAGTGCTATGCATGTCACGTTGAAGAAATTTATTGAAGCGCGGGTAAACGGCGGGAGTAACTATGACTCTTTTGAGTTGAGACATTGATGATTTTTGATATGGGACACGAGGGGTGTGGAAACTTCGCCACATTTGCCTCCCTCCTCACTGGATGAGTCAGGATTTATATTTTCGCTTTCTAAAAGTCTCTCCGTCTATATTGTTATTCTTTAATCTTACATTGATTCGTTGGTATTGTTAGAAATATGGCCGTGTAAGGATTCCAAATATATAAGACAATGTGAATTTCGTCGTAAAATAACTGAGATTTGGCATGGCATTCGAAAGTTTGATGGTCTTATATCTCCACGAGGCTATTTTATTCTATTTAATAAATATACAATATTCGCCTATTCGGGAACATTATATGTTTTGAATAGCTATGTACCGGTAGTTGTATGATTAAAAAGGTATTGCATTGTTTCCCAACAATGGAAGTGATAAACAAATTGTTCCAGAATATGGTGTATTTATTAAATATATTTAAATCTCACGCAGGTGCAAAACGATGCAACATGCGAAATGTCCATATTGTCAGCTATTTCACAACCCGGTTTATTAGTTATCAGGCCCGCATAACTTCTCCATAGAGGTCCTGTAGTAGCTACTCTAGTTCACTACTACTACGCGACCTTCAATCATTCAATCCGGAATGATGCCCCGGTGGCTTTAATAATGATATACAATTTTGTAAATTATATTATTTATAGCACACAACTAAGAACTAACTACAGTACTACTAACTAATATAATATAGCCTACTACAAGATTAATACACTAATAATAATAACTACATAATACTACTACTGCATTGCATATAGTCAATCAGGGGCGAACAAGCGAACTTATGATACGCCCATGAAAGACATTAAATAATTATCTTAATAGTACGTACCGAACGGTATGGTAATTTGAATATAATTGATTGATAAGTAATTTGAAACTTAATAAATTCGCCCTCTACTAACCCCAATATTAATATTCATCAGTCACAAAAAGATAATTATTTATTACATGGGAATTAAAGTAGACAATTTTTATCCATTATTCTCGAGGCATTTTATTTACCGAGCGTCAACGAGGTCAATAAAGGGACGAGAGAATTAATTGAAAAAATATGTTCTACGTTTTTTTTCCATGTAATACGAAATTTTATTCTTAAATTGGTACTTTTTGCTGCTTCTTTAAGAAAACGTTCACTGATATGCAGATAAGCTTTCTCTTAGCGCAGTGGGTGTTCAATAGCACCGAATGCAGACTGGACAGACTGATGAGGTTCTGATTAAGGACATGGGGGGCGGTTGGCGACTCGCCTTCGCGTCAGCAGATGATAGTGGCAATGGTGGAATTGGTCTATTGATGAATCCAATTGCACAGACCAAATCTCTAACCGCATCATCCGTTGCCACTTCTCATGTTCTGGAAGACTGGCTAAGAAGTTTCCTAAGGTGGTTCTGATTGTGTGCTACTCTCCAACTAGTGTTGCCCCTGTAGAGGAGGTGGAAAATTTCTACCACAATCTACAAGCAGCTACTGATGGAGTGGATCAGCATGCATTCTTAACATTCCTGGGAGACTTTAATGCAAGTCTGCATCAATCACCTACATCGCCCCGGGTCTATAGCAATAGTGTTAACCGAAATTCTGTCCATCTTCAGGATTTTATCTCTGGAAATGGATTGTTTTCGGCTGGAACCCAGTTCAAGAAGTGAACTGGAAAGCTATGGACTCATAGTGGACCCAGTGGTCACAAGTCCCAGATAGACCATATTCTGTTTCGTAGGAAATACAGGAGCTCTATACAAGACTGTAATGCATTTACACTTCGACCCTTCTCCAGTGATCACCGCCTTATTGTGGCCAAGGTAAAACTTAGTCTGCGTGCTAGCAGAACAACGAAATCTGCCTTGCCGCGGCATGACTGGTCCTCTCTGTTGCAACAGCCAAGTGTGAGATCCAGCTTCACACTACAGCTGAGCAACAGGTATGAGGCTCTTGCCTCTGAGGCGGCAGATCACTGTGAGGGCTATACTGCCTTTACAGAAGCAGTTAAGTTAGCAGTTCCTGTATACCCTCGAAACAGGAAAGGGGCCCCCTGGACTGACAACAAAATTCAGAAGTGCCGAAATGACCTTCATAAGGCGCAGAAAGAGTCCCGACTCAAACAGACTACAGCGGCCAAGAATGCAGTTAAGGCTGCATCTAGGTCCGGTAATGGTGAAAAATATCGAGACTTGAAAAATATCGAGAGTAAAAATAGCGAAAGTAAAAATATCGAGAGTAAAAATATCGAGTGTTGAAAAATATCGAGTGTTGAAAAATATCGAGTGTTGAAAAATATCGAGAGTAAAAATATCGAGAGTAAAAATATCGAGTGTTGAAAAATATCGTGAGTTATACATTGGGTTATTTAATTTAATTTTATATATTATGTGCACAGACATTTTTTTATTCATATACCTCTCAGACTAACGTTTCTTAATTATACTTCGTTTAATTAGTTTAAATTATTTATTCGACACTGCCGGACTGCATTATCCTTCATTCAATGCAGACTTTCTTAATCAATTTGTAATATAGAAAGTGTAAATTCTAACAGATGGTGATAATATTATATCGCTGTGTGATACCCAATGTAGATGGGTAACCAGCTCATGTATCAACCTACACAGTAATTAAAGCTGTATGGATTTTTTTCTAGAAAGGATTAAGGGAATTGTTTCTTGGATATTGCAAGGCTATATATTATATTTAATATATACGGCGACGGATGGTACGGAAACAGGACGAGCTACGCAAACAAACAGGACGTTTGGCAAACAGCTCTAAATTTGGCGTAATGTCTCGTTCTCATAAGGCCCTGTTTGCATAATGTCCTACCCACCACCAAACAGCGGGCCCTAGCAGTCTATCATACACCCTTTAGGACTTTTTTTACGCAATTTTATTTCTGTCCAGTGCTATGCATGTCACGTTGAAGAAATTTATTGAAGCGCGGGTAAACGGCAGGAGTAACTATGACTCTTTTGAGTTGAGACATTGTTGATAGGGGACCCGAGGGTTGTGGAAACTTCGCCACATTTGCCTCCCTCCTCACTGGATGAGTCAGGATTTATGTTTTCGCTTTCTAAAAGTCTCTCCGTCTATATTGTTATTCTTTAATCTTACATTGATTCGTTGGTATTGTTAGAAATCTGGCCGTGTAAGGATTCCAAATATATGAGACAATGTGAATTTCGTCGTAAAATAGCTGAGATTTGGCATGGCATTCGAAAGTTTGATGGTCTTATATCTCCACGAGGCTATTTAATATTCTATTTAATAAATATACAATATTCGCCTATTCGGGAACATTATATGTTTTGAATAGCTATGTACCGGTAGTTATGATTAAAGAGGAATTGCATTGTTTCCCAACAATGAAAGTGATAAACAAATTGTTCCAGAATATGGTGTATTTATTAAATATATTTAAATCTCACGCAGGTGCAAAACGATGCAACATGCGAAATGTCCATATTGTCAGCTATTTCACAACCCGGTTTATTAGTTATCAGGTCTGCATAACTTCCATAGAGGTCCTGTAGTAGCTACTCTAGTTCACTACTACTACGCGACCTTAATAAATTCGCCCTCTACTAACCCCAATATTAATATTCATCAGTCACAAAATTATTTATTACATGGGAATAAAGTAGAACATTTCGTTTCACTATTCTCGAGGCATTTTATTTACCGAGCGTCAACGAGGTTAATAAAGGGACGAGAGAATATTGAAAAAAAATGTTCAAAGTTTTTTTCCCATGTAATACGTAATTTTATTCTTAAATTGGTACTTTTTGTTGCTTCTTTAAGAAAACCTACAGCGATATAGTGGTACAAAATATGTTGAACTATAGCATTTGACTATTATATTATATTGCTTCCATAGTTATGGAAATTCAAATTATTGTAATCTTCAACTCCTGATGCAAACTCACTCAATGTTAAATAATTTAGTGTTCTCGAATATTTATTACGTAACTAGAGAGCCGGTTAACACCATAAACCAACATTGGATATTGAGTTCCGTTTTGGAGTTCGCCTTGATGACACTGAAGTTGCAATAACTTTTGAATGCGTGAATGGATTTTATTCAAATTACTTGCAAACCTTTTCTACGTCGATGTTCTTTGAACACATTTAATAAAATTAAGAAATTACACCAAAAATATTTTGTTTTACTTTTTTCGTCGGGAAAAAAAGTGAAATCAATGCAATCCTATGGGTTAATTTTTTTCCCTAGGGAAAAAAAGGAACAAATTTTTCTCCCGATTTTGGTCTAATTTTGATCGAAAAGGTAACAATTTATAAATAAAAATGTTTATTATTATTTATTTATATTATTATTATTTTATTATTTGTGTATATATGAACTTTGTGGTAATAAAATTAAATAAATATCAATATCACCATAAAAGCTGGCACCCTATCACGTGTACTAAACTGCTCTACAACGTACCTTATAGCATTCCAGCAATGCCAGATTGCATTGAAAAGACATAAATAATAATCTTATTCGCTTAATTGCGAATGGGAATTGAAATTATTGTTTGAAATTGGATATTTATATAATGTCATTTCATTATTCTCGAGACATTTTATTTACCGTGCGCAAGCGAGGTTAATAAAGGGTCGAGAGAATATTGAAAAAAAGTGTTCAACTTTTTTTCCCCCATGAAATAAATAATTATTTGGGGCTTAATAATTACATTATTCTTAAATTGATACTTTTTTGTTGCTAATTTCATTAATAAAGTATTGAACTGTATACTTTATTGCTTCCATAGTTACTGCCCAGAATATGGTGTAATAGAATAATTAATTGATATTTAATAATAATTTAAAAAAATAGCCTTGTGCAGATGCAAGAACATCGAACGCTTATACCTCAGATAATTTACGAATAAATTCAGATTGTGTTACATTTTTGGAATACTTGCATGTCCAGTAGGGCGGTGCGTTTTTTACTTTTTTTCGATTTCATTGTTCTACCGGTGCACAAAAGTTGCCAAATGGTAAAAAAATAAGGGAAAAAAAATTTCTTTAAATTTCATCTATATCTTCACGGATCCCAAGAGGGTTGAAATTTTGTGCCATCGCGATGCACCATATGCCATAACAGCATAATGAAATGTATAACAATATAACACATTGATGAAAGATCAATGACTCAAAAAAGAACTTCCTGCATGCATCAAATGTCATCAAATGGGTCCAAACTTAATTAGATACCAAAATTTTAACTTTTGGGTCAAGGGAACTAGTGCCACAGGCACATGGCCAGAACCTACCATTTGGCGCAAGTGATGATTATTCTCAATTTTCGCGATGGCCAACTTTGAGTTCTCCTACTGCATTCATATTATGCTCATTAGAACCGCAATGGCCGATTTAGTGGGGGTAGACACCTTCAAAACAAACGTAGATCGAATAGTTCTTGAGATATCGCAGAAAATGTGAAGTACGGCACAAGTCTACATTACCGCCTTGATGTGATATGGACAAATACACAATAAATGATATTTTGAATTATCTCAAGGAATCAAAAAATAGACACATCACAGAAATGATCAATATAGTGGGTGAAGACACCTTCAAAATAAGAGTAGAGTCATTAGTTCTTGAGTTATTTTATAAAATGTCAAGACTAGTAAGTCCACCAATTACTACTTGATATTGAGTTGACCCATTCCACACATTTTGTACAAAAACTATAGTGAATTATGTACTACTCTTTAATTTTGAAGGTCTCTGTATACACTAAATCAATTTGTTGCAGTGATGTGTATATTTTTGATGCCTTAAGATAATTAGAAGTAACATTTTTGTGTATTTGTCTATAAATCATCAAGGCAGTAATGTTGACATGTGCCGTACTTAACATTTTCTGTAATATCTCAAGAACTATTCGCTCTATGCTTGTTTTGATGGTGTCTACCCCCACTAAGTCGGTCATTTTCAAATCGGTCAAATCAAATTTTGGTATCTAACTAAGTTTGGACCTATTTGATGACATTTGATGCATGCAGGAAGTTCTTTTTAGAGTCATTGATCTTTCATCAATGTGTTATATTGTTATAAATTTCATTATGGTGCATCGCGATGGCACAAAATTTCAACCCTCTTGGGATCCGTGAAGACATAGACGAAATTTAAAGAAATTTTTTTTGCCTTATTTTTTTACCATTTGGCAACTTTTGTGCACCGGTAGAACAATGAAATCGAAAAAAAGTAAAAAACGCACCACCCTAATGTCCAGCTTTCTAACAATATCAATAAATCACTATAAGGTTGAAGACGTAACACGACTGTAACTGGTGAAATATCGACGGAGACACCTTTTTCAAAGACGTTTACCTAAAGAATGAGCGCAAAAATAATATTTCTGACTCATCCACCCAGAAGGAATTGCGTGAAACTAGAGTATGTCTGTTTCAAATTTCATGCAATCTCATTAAGATTTGTAGAAACATTTGTGGGGGGGGGGGGGGGGGGGGCAGATACCTGAATAATGACACTATATTCCAGGTAATGGTGTATATGATTAGTCTGCGATTCTACTACGAGATCAAATTCGACCTAGATGTGCCTGGAAGAATTTCTGATTCTTCCTGAAATCATTCTGGTTCATCACATTCCCAACTGGTGCGCCATTTTCATGACAGGGGAGCAGAACACTGACGCACAAAAGGAAACACATCAGGTCCTGAGCACAACTGGTTTCTCAGCAGGCAGTCAAGGCCGCCAGATCATGATTTTGTTATACTTTATTATTGTCCCTCAATGTTCCACACAAATATTACATGCAGGCAGAGTCCATTAAAATGAAGGATGCCAGTCCTAAAGGAATAGGCATTATTAAATAAACAGACCGAATTGGCCATGGCACTGAAATTATGTTACTCGGTGGAGTAACCTGGGAAGTTGTGGAATTCAAACAGGATTTTATATACCATTTGTTTCTTGGCAGGTAAATTAAAATTATCATCTTATATCCTATTCTGTACTATACTATTGCCTGTTGTGGTACTGCCTATTTGTATTTATTAATATTATTTGTGTCAGGCCTATCTTTTATTCAAGGTTGCATTTGCATCTACAATATCTTTATGCGTGGTATTTGCCCCGAGAGCTGACTCGGCAAAAAAGCACCCCCAACCCCCACTATGGATAACATTAGTAATGCGGAGGTCCAACCACTAGAGGCCAGTGGAATGACTGGACACAGTCGGCCTCACAGGCGTCAGTTATCTCATGATCGGCTGCCTGTCTCTCCCCCTACTGGAGAGAGAGCGGCAAACAATTCTTTGAGTCCCTTTCCTGATGACCTTTCTGGCCCAAACCCTGGGTCACCAGGGAGGCCAGATTGTGAGGGGGAGAGGGATTCTGGAGTTGGAGGCTACTCTCATTTTCCACCCCGACCAACAAAGCCATTGGTAAATCTAAGGCAAGTCACTAGACTAGCCTCAGTAAACACCCTAACACTGGGGTCCCCAATGCGACAAGGTGAGCTGACTGCCTTGGCAGATAAGTGTGCCGTAAGTTGCAAAGACTCAATAATAATGAGTCAACAATCATTGGTTTACCCGACTTTATTAATACTTAACATACCGTGTGATTCTATTACAAACAGAGATATATTGAAGGTCAACCAGGATTCGCCTTAGCTTAGCTTATCCGGTAGGAATGATACCAATTATATTGCAATATAGAAAGAAATAAAAATATACAGTACTCGGCAATCCAATAACCAGTATTGCCAGTAATCATTATTCACATGTCTGAATGTCTTATATATTGACAGAAGACTGAATCACTGCTACTGATTTAGGATTATAATTAATTACCCACGTCAGTAGTACAGCTCTGTACCAGTAGTCAGGTTACTGCTTTACAGTTTAATACTGCAGCATCCTAACTACAGTTATTAACAAGCTGGCAAGCCTGGAAGGTTCACGGTCCTCCTACTTAATCAGTACAATAATAATACGTTTTCGTTCGGGTAGGCCTATGTTTCCTTTTCACTTGTTCCCATCGTAGGCGACCTCATGCTCCTGTGCTCATCCCACCACGACCACGACCACCAGTTACGAGTTGGGTAGGCGTCTACCGGCAACCGGTAAGTAATTACGCGCCACACGACGTCATCCCGCCATCCGCCAACATTTATACTGGTACGGTAAGCCTACCACCTACCGGCTGGCTACCATCGCACCGTAGGTCTACCGCCTACGCCTACCGGTCAACCGGTAACGGTAGGCTACCGCGTACCGGTACAGCGGTACTCAAAGTCGTACCGGTATTGTCGTAATTGACAAATGCAGGATTAAACCGTAACCCGTTCCAGTACCGGTACCATATGCATCTGAACGACTGGACGGTTAATCTCATAGCATAGCTGCATAGGCCTACTGGTAGTCAGTGCGAAGTCGCCTGCGAACATGGCGAAATATTATATTTACTGCTAGGGCTAGGCTAGGACCTACTGCTGTACTGACCTATGACAGTATGAAGATAGGCAGATAGGCCTACAGTGGTCAGGTAGTACCGGTCCGGTATGCCTACTACAGGCAGACAATCAGACAGTACTAGCAGTGCTAATTAATTACCTTAATTAAATCTTCAATTAGGTCATAATGTAGGTCCAAATTTAAAAATCGGCCTCCGTTAATCGATTTACAAATAATTCAGGTACCTCCATGCCAAATATCAGAATCATTCATTGCGTTCCCTATGACAAGATAGCTTTTTCCTAAACCATGCGAAAACACGCAAATATAGCGCTCACATCGCACAAATACCATCTCGACACCCAATTTTTTGTATGAGCCTTCGCCATCCCTATATCTAACTTTTGTCCAAATTTTGTTTCGATTGATTAATAAATAACTGAGATATCGCTCTGGACACACACACACACACACACACACACTAACACACACACACACACACATTACGGTAATAATGGTCACCTATGTCAAGGACCGTGAACCAATAGGTACGCAGAGCTAAGATATTATTAAGGCAGTATTGTCCGCAGTATACCAAGATAATAAAACTTGGTATATTAGCACCCATCCGCCCATCCATAAAACAGGGCTAAAAACCTGTGGGTTCGCAATACTCTTTTTTACCAAATGTGTTTATATTCATGTAGGCCCCTATATATTCAATATTCAAACGAAATATCAGAATGTCAGAATGTAGGAACGCCTAATAATAGGCTATTACGGGCTAATTGTACTGTTGTGCTATTACTGCTCCAGGGAAAGTAAGACTGTCATACCGGTACGGATTCAGAAATATATAGATGTTGAAAGTTTTTTATATTCTTTATTGTTTCTCAATCAGTCAATACCTAGAATTACATTCCCTTACGCCTTACTTCCATATCTTGAATATATGCCGATCGGTCAACCTTTACTGCGGAATTGATGAACGTTAATACTGTAAATTCCTGTAAAACTTACAAATTCTCGTTCAACCAGGTCGCGAACCCCCTTAGCCTGTAGGTAAAAACCGCTAAGTTAAAACCTGGTGGTTTTCTCTCAATATCCGGAACAGTAAAAAAGAGTATTGAATCTCAATTAATTCCGAAATTAATCCTGTAATCAGCTGATCAGAAAATATCGGTACTGCTGTACTGGCAGACAGGCACACTGGTAATAATCATACCGGTACCTTTTCTGCTTTTATCTGTTTATCGGTACCAGTCTGCCGGTACCCTGGTACCTGTCAGCCTGTCTAAGTCTAACAGTACCGGTAGGCCGTAGCCTGCATATATTTAAATAAAAATTGTAGGTCAATGCAGCAATGGTTAAAACTGTTTGGTTTTGGTTTTATTAAAGGTTCAGGTTGTATTGCATAATTATTAATTTTTCAGTCAGTCTGCACCTGCCCATTAGGGATTAGCTAATTATCCAGTAGGTAGGCCCTAGGCTGCTAGGTCTAAAATTACAGTAAGTTTGGATCATTATATACTGTTATACTGTCTGACTGTCATATTGTCACAGACTGACAGAGCCTACCGGCTGACCGGTATTTAATTTATACTGACAATTAACTAGCTGACCTAGTCCTGTCTGCCTGTAGTCACCTTTCAGACTTTGTAACTGTAGGATTAATACAGTAATAGAAGTCGCTATCTTACTATGTCTACTGAAAGTAACACTACAGTCATTCATACCAGTACATCGGCTCCTATTGTCGAGTCAGAGGTTGGGGATGTGTTTGAACCGCGAAACTCCCCAATTAGTAGTACCGGTACTGTACCTGTAGTTCATCAAGAATCAGATGAATTTATAGACAGTTCCAGCTACCCTCGACCTCAAACTTCTGTGGCGGTGACCATAGAAGAGGGGGTTATAAACAGTGACAATCCTGATTCTGCCACTGGTACAACTGGAGAGGACAATGCAAATAAATATCAGTCCAATTCTGCAGCATCAACGTCAACTGCACCAGCAGCACGTCTAAAATATCTTAAAAAACAACAAACGTATTGGCGTGGACAGTTTACTAGAAAATTTAATTCATATTTTGAACAGTTTAATGTCAGTAGGCCTATGCCAAGTGAAAATCAAGTTCAGCTGGGGTACCATATTATACCGCGAACCCCATAGTCTTGCCTGCTGACCACCCAGTCGTGACAGCATTGATTATTTATCACCACCATGCAGTTGGTCACATGGCAACTAATTTTACAGTTTCAGAATTGCGTAAGCGATATTGGATCTTACGAGATCAACAGAAAGTGCGACAAGTAGTAACAAAATGTGTTACCTGTCGTAAAGTAGGAGCAAAACCACTTAATCAGCAAATGTCCGCATTGTCTGATACACGTCTTGCTCCACATACCCCACCTTTTGAAAATTGTGGTGCCGACATGTTCGGCCCATACACAGTCGCAGGTCGAAAGTTACGTAGTTCAAAATCATTAAATAAACGTTATGGACTCATTTTCACTTGTCAAGTGACACGTGCAGTCCATTTGGAGTTGCTTGTTGCTGCAGATTCAGACGCATTCCTTAATGGCCTGCGTCGATTCACAGCTCGACGTGGAGGCATTTCCAAAATTACTTCGGACAATGGTAGTAATTTTGTGGGTGCCCAATCACAACTTGAATACTTTCGGGACATAGTATCAAATCCCGATGTTGATGACTTTTTATTGAAGAGCGCCATAGAATGGACTTGGACTAAGGTCGATGCACCCCACGAGAGGGGTTTTATTGAACGTCTCATTGGCACTACTAAACAGCTACTAGTTAGTGTCATAGGGGACCACTTAGTATCTGAAGACGTTTTACGAACATATTTAGTAGAAGCAGAGGGCATATTAAATAGTCGGCCACTTACTCCGCTTTCAGACGACCCCAGAGATTTGGAACCGTTAACTCCAAATCATATCCTCTGTGGTCGCCGGGCTGAGAACGCCCCATTGAAAGAAATGTCCTTTGATGATATTGGAAGTCGGAGGACTTGGCGCCAAGCCCAAGCCCTGAGAGATGAGTTCTGGGTTCGCTGGCGAGGCGAATACATCAGCCTCTTACAGAAGCGTCGGGTTTGGACACGTGTTGTTCGCAATATCAAACCCGATGATCTTGTTCTAATTAAGAACATTCAAATTCCACGAGTAAGGTGGAATTACGGCCGGATACTGGAAACCTTTCCAGATGCGGCAGGAATTGTTAGAAGTGCCTCTGTACGTCTTTCCAATGGCAAAGACATTGTCCGTCATATCAATTCACTGTGTCTTCTAGAGGAAGCGCAATAAACATCCTACCTTTTCTAGTTATTACATCTACTTGAAAATAAAATATAATAAAAACGGACATCTCATATCGTACATAGTGTAGGTACCTAGTTGTACTTAACCTTCGTACTTGCTTATGCTTATTATAACATGATATGATAATAAACTTATGATGGCTTGATATTTATTAACAATGGAAATATTTACAATGATATAATGGAATCATATTAACTATTATTTGTATCCTATCATTAGGATGGCATTATGGTATATGTCATACCATTCTCAAGTTTTTTTAAATAAAAACTGTAATGCCATCCTAAATATAATGTGGAATGGAACCATTGCGAACGTCGAGATGGAATATTTGGATCCGCCGATCTTACAGTAATTAAGTTGAGCGCGTTGGAATATATTCTACCCACACATGGCCATTAACATTTCTTGGGATCCTGGCGAAAATCATTTCTCTACCATAATGTCCCAAGGATATTTCGACATTTACAAACATTATATTTAGTCTCACTACTTATATTATGAACAATTATCCTCTACTATATGTACATCGTCTCAAACAATGATCTCTATCGTTAATGGTCTCTTTCTGACGTGACGATTTTGTTGAATCGCGTCGTATGTCGCAATGGGAATCTTGAGTATGAAGGAAGGCTGGATGTTTCTTTCCTGTTTTCGATATATTATCCGAGGAGAACCTATTTACATCCCAATCCTATTATTAGCTCTAAATTCTTCATTAGAAACGTTTTGCCTTTACATATATGTATTAGTTTATGTACCTATGTTGTATATTTAGTATGTATTGCCCTGAAAGAGCAGTTGGTGGTGGTTATTTTTTGCATATTAGATTTCTTTTTTTGATAGCCCAAGAAAGGCTACTATTAATTAACTCTAGGTAGAATAATTACATTGGTGGAGGTTATTTTTTTGGAAGCCCAACGAAAATAGCCCAAAAAATAATACCTAAAGTCTAAAAGTAAAAATATTATTATGAAAGGATTTTTAGTTCGTGAAAGAAAATGTGAAAATATTTCTGTCAGAATATAATTCATATCAGGACTTCCAAAATATATTAAACGATTAAGATGTAACACCGCAATAACTTGGTACTCTTCCTGAAAAGTTGGCATTAGATTTATTTTAGTTTTAAATGGAATCACATACGGTACTAAAAAACAAAAAAAACGCAATGCTGTATTTTCAGCATACGTACAGCAAAGCGGGATACCATGATAAAATTAATCTAATCATTCACATTATTAAATAACGGGACTTTATTGACTTCAGCAGTTGCCCCATCATTCATCCATTCGTACTTTCGAGTACTTTTTAGATTCACTCTGTTTAATTGTAACCTGTTTGTAACAAGTTTGTTCAATTCATAACATCACATATCATCTGATGGGTGATTAGCATTGCACGCTGCGGCTATAAGTACCCGATAAAAATTAGCATCACTTCTGATTTGCAACTAACAGCTCCAAAAAAAAATAGTGATATTCCTTTAGAATATCAAGGGGGACTGTGCCGTAAGTTGCAAAGACTCAATAATAATGAGTCAACAATCATTGGTTTACCCGACTTTATTAATAATTAACATACCGTGTGATTCTATTACAAACAGAGATATATTGAAGGTCAACCAGGATTCGCCTTAGCTTAGCTTATCCGGTAGGAATGATACCAATTATATTGCAATATAGAAAGAAATAAAAATATACAGTACTCGGCAATCCAATAACCAGTATTGCCAGTAATCATTATTCACATGTCTGAATGTCTTATATATTGACAGAAGACTGAATCACTGCTACTGATTTAGGATTATAATTAATTACCCACGTCAGTAGTACAGCTCTGTACCAGTAGTCAGGTTACTGCTTTACAGTTTAATACTGCAGCATCCTAACTACAGTTATTAATAGGTACGCAGAGCTAAAATATTATTAAGGGGGGGGGTAGCGCATTTTCGGACCAAAAAGACGAATTTTTGAAATATATCCTATCTGATGCAGAATTTCATGCTGAATCCAAATATGGAAACCGTTTTCCGATATCTTGCTTAGTTTTCGAGATATCTGGGATAGAAGATACTGCCTCCGATATATCGCGATATCGGTAAAGGCGATGAAGTTTGGGGTTTGCATTCAATTTCTGCATATTTCTGTGCTCAGTGGTGCCAATTGGATGTCTCCACGAGAAAGAGCACAACATTTTAATTGAGAAGGTATTTTTTTATGATTATTGGACCTACTGATCAGTTTATAAGATAACTTCAAGTCTCCGGAATGAAGACTGGACTCGAATAAGCGACTCTGCGGTCTTTGCGCGATTACACGGAATAGACTTATTGGTCATCGGAGATCTTCAAAAGGTATAATCTCCAGTTCTAGTGGTCGTACGGAGTTCGTTTTAGGCTCATTCGAAAGCTTTTTTCTTAGAGAACAAAGTTACCATTTGATTTAAGACAAAATGGTTGTAAAGCAACATAACATGAATTTGGGTAAAATATGCCTTGCAAATTTTGTTCAAGTTATGATTGCTCAGGCAGCTTTCAAGAGTTTGCCAAACCAAATGGTAACTTTGGTCTCTGAGAAAAGAGCTTTCGAATGAGCCCAAAACGAACTTCGTACGACCACTAGAACTGGAGATTATACATTTTGAAGATCTCCGATGACCGATAAGTCTATTCCGTGTAATCCCGCAAAGACCGCAGAGTCCCTTTTTCGAGTCCCGTCTTCATTCCGGAGACTTGAAGTTGTCTTATAAACTGATCAGTAGGTCCAATAATCATAAAAAAATATCTTCTCAATTAAAATTTTGTGCTCTTTCTTGTGGAGACATCCAATTAGCACCACTGAGCACAGAAATATTCAGAAATTGAATGCAAACCCCAAACTTCATCGCCTTTACCGATATCGCGATACATCGGAGCCAGTATCTTCTATCCCAGATATCTCGAAAACTAAGCAAGATATGGGAAAACGGTTTCCATATTTGGATTCAGCATGAAATTCTCCATCAGATAGGATATGTTTCAAAAATTCGACTTTTTGGTCTGAAAATGCGCTACCCCCCCCCCCTTAAGGCAGTATTGTCCGCAGTATACCAAGATAATAAAACTTGGTATATTAGCACCCATCCGCCCATCCATAAAACAGGGCTAAAAACCTGTGGGTTCGCAATACTCTTTTTTACCAAATGTGTTTATATTCATGTAGGCCCCTATATATTCAATATTCAAACGAAATATCAGAATGTCAGAATGTAGGAACGCCTAATAGGCTATTACGGGCTAATTGTACTGTTGTGCTATTACTGCTCCAGGGAAAGTAAGACTGTCATACCGGTACGGATTCAGAAATATATAGATGTTGAAAGTTTTTTATATTCTTTATTGTTTCTCAATCAGTCAATACCTAGAATTACATTCCCTTACGCCTTACTTCCATATCTTGAATATATGCCGATCGGTCAACCTTTACTGCGGAATTGATGAACGTTAATACTGTAAATTCCTGTAAAACTTACAAATTCTCGTTCAACCAGGTCGCGAACCCCCTTAGCCTGTAGGTAAAAACCGCTAAGTTAAAACCTGGTGGTTTTCTCTCAATATCCGGAACAATAAGCTTTCTCTTAGTGCAGTGGGTGTTCAAGAGCACCGAATGCAGACTGGACAGACTGATGAGGTTCTGATTAAGGACATGGGGGGCGGTTGGCGACTCGCCCTCGCTTCAGCAGTTGATAGTGGCAATGGTGGAATTGGTCTATTGATGAATCCAACTGCACATGCAGCATTAGACAAAATAGACCAAATCTCTAACCGCATCATACGTTGCCACTTCTCATGTTCTGGAAGACTGGCTAAGAAGTTTCCTAAGGTGGTTCTGATTGTGTTCTACTCTCCAAGTAGTGTTGCCCCTGTAGAGGAGGTGGAAAATCTCTACCAGAATCTACAAGCAGCTACTGATGGAGTGGATCAGCATGCATTCTTAACATTCCTGGGAGACTTTAATGCAAGTCTGCATCAATCACCTACATCGCCCTGGGTCTATAGCAATAGTGTTAACCGAAATTCCGTCCATCTTCAGGATTTTATCTCTGGAAATGGATTGTTTTCGGCTGGAACCCAGTTCAAGAAGCGAACTGGAAAGCTATGGACTCATAGTGGACCCAGTGGTCACAAGTCCCAGATATACCATATCCTGTTTTGTAGGAAATACAGGAGCTCTATACAAGACTGTAATGCATTTACACTACGACTCTTCTCCAGTGATCACCGCCTTATTGTGGCCAAGGTAAGACTTAGTCTGCGTGCTAGCAGAACAACGAAATCTGCCTTGCCGCGGCATGACTGGTCCTCTCTGTTGCAACAGCCAAGTGTGAGATCCAGCTTCACACTACAGCTGAGCAACAGGTATGAGGTTCTTGCCTCTGAGGCGGCAGATCAATGTGAGGGCTATACTGCCTTCACAGAGGCCGTTAAGTTAGCAGCTGCAGAAACAGTTCCGCTATACCCTCGAAACAGGAAAAGGGCCCCCTGGACTGACAACAAAATTCAGAAGTGCCGAATTGACCCCTACAAGGCGCAGAAAGAGTCCCGACTCAAACAGACTACAGCGGCTAGAATGCAGTTAAGGCTGCATTTAGGTCCCTGAACAGGCAGTACTTTGTTAATTTACAGGAGCTAATAAACCAACAGATTGATGCCATCAGCTCAGCTCAGCTCTCGGGGCAAATACCACACCCTGGTTTGCCATTCCACAGGGTGGGTGTCGCAATGGAGTCAGATATGAGGCCCATCACCCATATCTACTCTGGCGCACATGACCCACCATTGGCTGTTGCAGCTCATCTGCTGGGTCATGCCCTGTACCCTTGCTGCCAGGTGCAGGTCGCAGTGAAGTTCTCTCAGAGTGGACATGACAACACTCTACTCCTGACCAGCCATTGGTAGATCACCATCTGCCTGGTCAGGCCATATACCCCTGCAGCCAAGTATATGGGTCCTTAATCCAGGACCAAGGGCGTCCTTATCCCAGAACGAAGGGGGTCCTAGTTACAGGACCAGATTTGCCCTAGTAAGAGGGTCTATGCAGCTACAGGTGGCACCTCCTTTATGCTGCATGGAGGTGGCAAGTTTTCTTGATCAATGCCATCAATGATGCTGATGACAGCAGGCAATCATCCCAGGCATGGAGATCGATCAACTTGCTTGCTGGTCGAAAAAGCCAACCAACCACCAAGGTTAAGGCTGAATCACCAGCCGATCGCCTCAATGCAATGGTTGGAAGGCCCGCTTTGAAAAGCTCCTCAATAATAACAGGGTATTGCCTGATAACTTTATAGAAGTAAAAGTGTCGGAGTCTGTACTCCCAGATATTCCCATTGGTGATATCTCCTTTGCAGAAGTGAAGGCTGCTGCAAAGAGCATTAAGACCAATCGTGCCAGTGGAGTAGATGGTGTTCCCCCTGAGGTGTTTAAAATACCTGAGTGTTTAAAGCTCATCTATCCCATCATATTAGACATGTACCGAACAACAAGAGTCCCACAAGAAATGAAAACAAATAAGTTGGTACCAGTTCCCAGGAAGGGCAACCTAACACTCTATGGTTCTTTTCGGGGAATCTCATTGATCTCGATTGCTGCAAAGCTATAAAATAGAATTCTATAAATCGCATCAGGGATCCCATTGAGAGACTGCTCCGTTGAAATCAGAATGGGTTCTGTAAAGGTCGTGGGACCATGGAGCCCATTTTGGCACTTAGAAGGATAATTGAAAAGTTATCAAAAAAGAAAGATAGGCATCTGTCTTTCATATATGTTGACTTCTTCAAGGCCTTTGATTCAGTCTCTCGCTCACGTATGTTCAGCATACTTTCATTATATGGGATTCCTGATTGAATTATTGCAGCAATACGGTATACCATATATTCCATATATCCCATATATACCATATATCAGTATACGATGGTTCGACAACATTTGTGTCCACTGTTGACGGTGACACAGAACCATTTGAAGTGTTATGGGGCGTCCTCCAGGGAGACACACTTGCACCATTCTTGTTCATAATTGTTGTTGACTATGTTCTACGCATGTCCTTAGATCATCATAATGATGATGGGGTGATGATAACTCCACCTACTGGCTCCAGAAGTCGAGGAAATCCTGCCAAGTACCTAACTGATCTAGACTTTGCTGATGACTTAGGAGTACTCTCAGAATCACTAGAGGGAGCCCAACGGCTCCTCAGCTCATTAGAACATGCTGCTTCTAGTGTTGGTCTTTTTATTAACTCCAGAAAGATCAAAATTTTGACAGTTAACTTTGAAAGTCCTCAGCAAGTCTCTGATCGGATGAGCATAAGCTCAAAAGATGGTATGCTTGAGCATGTGGATGACTTCTGTTACCTGGGATCATGGATCCGGAAGTCAGGTGAGGACCTTCGAATACGTAAGGGAAAGGCATGGGCAGCCTTGAATAGGCTTTCCAGGATTTGGAAGTCACCGAGAATTAATCGGAAACTTAAGGTCCGATTATTTAGAGCAGCAGTAGTTCCAGTACTCCTCTATGGGAGTCCATGCTGGGCTCTAACTGCTGAGAACCCAAATCTCTGGATGGCACATTCACAAGAATGCTACGCCGGGTTCATTTTGTCAAGTACAATGCACACATCTCCAACCAGACACTATATAACATTGGAGGTGTCTCATTGGTTCCACCAAGCTTGACACTAGAACAAAATCGCCTCCGCTTTGCAGGACATTGCTTTCGCCGTAAGGACCAGCCAGTGCTTAATTTTGTACTTTGGCAGCCTCATAGAGTGAATAAGCATGGTGGACAGCCAATGACTTTCTTGAGAAGCATCTTAAAGGACACTGGCCTTGAAGATGCAGATGATCTAGCAAATGTCATGGGTGATAGGGAGTTGTGGCGGTGCAATTTTTTCGATAAGCCGGCAAAGCATTCTTAAAAATGCAGCTGCAATGCAGCATGCCGATCCTAGTAGTAGTAGTGCAATAACTTTATGTTGAAAAATTACCGAGTCATTTCGGTTGTGATGGTTTCTACTGAGGTTAAATGTTTGCTCTTTCTCATAAAATTTTCCAACATGGTCCCCAATGAGAACTTTTCTGTATATAGGTTCAGAATGTCATGTGATGTCTGTTGTGGTAACTCAGGATTATTGCTCTGCTCTTTTATCAAGCGCCATAATTTATGACGTCGCTAATGATTTAATATGTTCATGATATGAAAGGCTCTCTTTCTCTTGCTTGTTGTCTTCTGTATGCCACGGTGGCTGACTCGTAGTTTTGCCACGTTATATTGTGATGATCTGTAGGGGCGGTGCGTTTTTTACTTTTTTTCGATTTCATTGTTCTACCGGTGCACAAAAGTTGCCAAATGGTAAAAAAATAAGGCAAAAAAAATTTCTTTCAATTTCGTCTATATCTTCACGGATCCCAAGAGGGTTGAAATTTTGTGCCATCGCGATGCACCATAATGAAATTTATAACAATATAACACATTGATGAAAGATCAATGACTCAAAAAAGAACTTCCTGCATGCATCAAATGTCATCAAATGGGTCCAAACTTAGTTAGATACCAAAATTTTAATTTTTGGATCAAGGGAAGTAGTGCCACAGGCAAATGACCAGAACCTACTCTTTGGCGCAAGTGATGATTATTCTCAATTTTGGTGATGGACAACTTTTAGTTCTCCTACGGCATTAATATTATGCTCATTAGAACCGCAATGACCGATTTAGTGGGGGTAGACACCATCAAAACAAGCATAGAGCGAATAGATCTTGAGATATTGCAGAAAATGTTAAGTACGGCACAAGTCAACATTACCGCCTTGATGATTTATAGACAAATACACAAAAATGTTACTTCTAATTATCTTAAGGCATCAAAAATATACACATCACTGCAACAAATTGATTTAGTGTATACAGACAACTTCAAAATTAAAGAGTAGTGATTAATTCACTATAGTTTTTGTACAAAATGTGTGGAATGGGTCAACTCAATATCAAGTATTAATTGGTGGACATAGTCTTGACATTTTGTAAAATAACTCAAGAACTAATGACTCTATTCTTATTTTGAAGGTGTCTTCACCCACTATATCGATCATTTCTGTGATGTGTCTATTCGTGATTCCTTGAGATAATTCAAAATATCATTTTTAGTGTATTTGTCCATATCACATCAAGGCGGTAATGTAGACTTGTGCCGGACTTCACATTTTCTGCGATATCTCAAGAACTATTCGCTCTACGTTTGTTTTGAAGGTGTCTACCCCCACTAAATCGGCCATTGCGGTTCTAATGAGCATAATATGAATGCAGTAGGAGAACTCAAAGTTGGCCATCGCGAAAATTGAGAATAATCATCACTTGCGCCAAATGGTAGGTTCTGGCCACGTGCCTGTGGCACTAGTTCCCTTGATCCAAAAATTAAAATTTTGGTATCTAACTAAGTTTGGACCCATTTGATGACATTTGATGCATGCAGGAAGTTCTTTTTTGAGTCATTGATCTTTCATCAATGTGTTATATTGTTATAAATTTCATTATGGTGCATCGCGATGGCACAAAATTTCAACCCTCTTGGGATCCGTGAAGATATAGACGAAATTTAAAGAAATTTTTTTTGCCTTATTTTTTTACCATTTGGCAACTTTTGTGCACCGGTAGAACAATGAAATCGAAAAAAAGTAAAAAACGCACCGCCCTACTGCTCATATTTGCCCATCTGCCATTCTCCCCAATATGGTGCCATTAATGTGGTTCTCCTTGAGATGTTGCCATGTTCTGGTGAGTGATCCTTCATTTCTACGTTTGGGTTTTTTCTTATAGAAGAATGGAATATTGTTCGATGATGATTTTAATAGTGCATTAGTTATTGCCTCTAGCGCTGATTTATTTTGTTTCAAATTATTATCTATTAATTTAAATATATCGTATTATACTGTAGTAGGTAATGGGGTATCCTATGACAAACCTTCCTCACCTTTTATTATCTCCCTTACAAGCCCCACCCCCCCCCCCCCCCCCCCTCCCCTCCCTCCCTCCACATCTCCTGCATCCAAATGATACTATTCATAGAATAACATTTATACCTATTTATGAAAAAATATCGAGAAAATTGCAATAAAATGATAAACATTATGGTTATAATAAATCGCAACTAAACAGTTATTTAAAGAAAAATATATATTATTATAATTATCGATCTCTATAATTTTCCAAAAAAGTTGCACTGATTCGATAACAACTAACTTTGTTGAATCAAATAATTGCACAATTAATCAGACATTCTTATGGTGCTGGAAGTTTAGTTTCATAAGGTCAATTATGCGTTTTTATATTGTTAAGAATTTGTAATCCTTACTACTCGCAACAATACAAACCATTATTATACATATAATATTATTTAGTATAGTATAGAGCCAAAATTATATATTTTTCAATAATATTAAATTGTGTCAACCTACTTTAAGGTGTGGTGTGATAAGAATATGCTTTATTATGTGTTTGTTAAATTATATAGATAAACGAATAGTAAGCCATATGTGTCAACTTACTCTATGGTGCGGTACGATAAATATATATATTCTTGTGTTGGTTAAATTATATAATTAAACAAAATAGTAAGCCATATATATGTCAACTTACTTTATGGTGCGGTATGATAAATATATATTTCATTGTGATGGTAAAATTATATAGATAAACAAATAGAACCTGTATATATGTATTACATCCATTGTAATATAGATCCAAAAAATTAACTGTTTATGGATATTTATATCTTACCGAAAACAAAAAAAAAACGTTGACGCATTAATGAGAATATCATATACGATTCAAATTGACTGCACTACTTTCATTTTCGACCGTATTATAATGTGTATATCATCATCGATTAAATTACTAAGGTATCTTTAAGAAGATAAAACTACTATATCCGATATATCTATTAAACATACTGTAATATAGTGAGCATATAGCCAGAGAAAAACACATACCAAAAAGTGTAGTTTCGGGAAAAAGCTAAATACTAACACATTTGCCTCAATGTGGACCCCGTCATAAAAATTTTAGCACAGAGGTCTGGAGAAAATAAGAATATAATTTTTAAAAGAAAAAATATTTTTTTTCGTTCTTTCAAAGAGTGGCAGAACGACACAATTAACATAACTCTTTACATTGAGGTTTTTTTTTACCTCTGGGATTTTTTGGCATAGAGAAATAACAACTCACACAATTTCAATGACTTTGGGTTTGTGTGATCTGGGTTGTTTTACTTCTGATGTTTTACAACTTTAGTGTTGTGTGGGTTTTTTTAGAAATTGTACTATGTGTTGTTCTGGGTCTGTGGTCACGACATATTATGAGTTAGTAATTTAATCATTAAATAAGAGTATACACATAAATTCCCCAATATTTATGTTAATATAAACACAGAAACATAAATATTCTAAAATTCATAAATATTCTGTTAAATCATTCGATTTAACGATAGCACAACTAGAATCTGTCTAAAAGTTAGAAGGAAATAATTTAATATTATACCTGGTTTAATTTATCTTTAATCTAATTTGTCTTTAATTTATCAATCATTAAAAATGCATTTCATCATTGTTATTCTAGATTGTTTTATGGATAAAACATCAAGAAAATTAACCTGAATCCTAGGATACAAACATTGACTTCTAAATAAATTATAAAGTAATATAACAAAACCTACTTCTGACATATAGATTTAGGATATGCCCAACATTATTAATAATACTGGAATCAAAAGGAATGGAATAAAGGCAACCTTCTCAGTTATTGTGTCATTGTACTAATTTAACGATAAGGCTAAGGCTACGCCTAAATACCCTACAGTAAAAATTTTAAAATTTATTCAAATTTTAACATCGCTAGTATTAAAGATTGGCATGAAACAGCAGCGAATTGCATCTGTGTTAATGATAATGGAGCTGAAAAGTACAGTTTATTGATAATTAGCTACAGAATGGCCATCCAGTATTAGTTATTCACAGTTTGAATAGACGTTGTTTAAGTAATAAATGTAGCTTTAAATATACCGAAATCTAAATAAAAATGTTGAGTTGAAACAGGTTTTTGAGGTTGAGGTTTTTGAGTTTGAGGTTGAATCAAAAATAAATAATACACTATAATAATATGTCACCACACCATTAAAAAAAATTGTTTATTTCTCTTTATTAATATAAGTTCGATTAGATATTTCCATCATTATGGTTGGTCGACTCTCTCCACCGACTGTATTTTATCTCCAGCGAGGAAGGGTGCGTCATGTATGTTATCGTAAAGGCATACGTACTCATTGTCAGCATTCATAGTGGTGCAATCAAATTCGTACAATAGTGCTGCGTAATTAATGCTAGAAAATATAATAAGATAAATTGGTATGCTGATGATTTGACAATGTTAAATAAGTAAAGATATTAGTGTACAGGGAACACTAAACACTGCAAATTATATACATTAATTATGCTAAATTATATTCTAAATTATAGTCATATAATGGATTCTGCCATGAGTAGAATGCCAATACTTGCTATATGCACTAAAAAGGGGTGCTGAATTTAAAAATACCTTCTAAAATATCTTACAATTAACACAAATATATTTTTCTTGTGTGACTTACAAATCCCGGACATCCAATTCAATAATAATAATTGAGTCGGATCACCTGCAAATGTATTGTAAACTTTCAAATTATATAAATTTAACATGCCAGTTAGTATATGTAGTTAGTCATCTTCACCCAACTATATATATGGGCTGAATCAAATTCGATTATCCCAAATGTTCAGTATGCTTTTAGGAAGGGTCGCTCAACCCTGATGGCAGTTCGCATCTGATATACCACTGTTTTTTTTTTTTTTTTTTTTAATTATTTAATTCAGCAAAGTTATAAAGCCATAGAGTAAAAACTAGAGCACAACCGTAAGGAATATGTAAGTACAGACATTAATAAATATGATAACTAAATATAATATAAATGGAGTAAGATACATACATACAAGGGGCCGTTATTTACAATAAATATTAAAAGACTCAAACAGGGCTGAAGAAGGACGGCAACAAAACCTTACAGCACCGATCAAAGAGTTAGATGATTTATTAATACGAAGGTAAAGACTGCTTAATGAGTTACGATGTATTTGCACCAAAGAACGGATATTTAAATTAACAAGCATCTGGCTGGCGCTGGAAATTTCATCGGTTTCGGAGTTGTACAGTCGAATACCAAACAAGTTCCGCACGGCTCTATTTAAGGCAGCACAAATCTTATTGAAATTTGAAATGGAATAAAAGCGCCGCGACCATAAAGCATTACAATAAATATTGGAGCAATAACTATTAAAAAGAACACATTTCACCTCAGTGGAGCAATTACTAAATTTCCTAATAAGCATATTTGCACGTCCGTAAAATTTTCTTAGCTGAGCCAAAATATCGGCGTCGTCCGAGAAGTCTGACGTCAAGATATGGCCCAGATAGGAAAACGAGTCAACCCTTTCGAGTGGCTTGCCATATAATGAAATATTAGGACGTGTAGAAAAAGGCCGCAGCTTACTGTAGATAAACATGCACTTTGATTTTTTCGTGTTAAAAAATCATATTATTGCGAGAAGCAAAATTACTGCAAATATCGACCAAAAATTGCAACGCACAAGGATTTGATGCAATAAGACATATATCATCAGCATAGAAAGTGTGGTTCAGACAGACATCAAGGAGGGCACAGCCAATATTAGAACCGGACAGTTCTAAGCTGAGAGTGTCGATAAAAATGTTAAAAAAGCGAGGCGACAAAATGCTTCCTTGTCTTACCCCATTACAGCAATAAAATTTATCGGACGTACAACCATTCCAGAAAACTTGCATAGATTGGTTGGCATTCCAGAAAATAATTATGCGTAAAATAAATAACGGAATTTTACGTTCGAAAAGGCGTCTAAAAAGAAGACCATGATCTACTTTGTCGAACGCTTTGGAGGCGTCGAGAAAGCAGAGAAAAATATTAGAGCCATGCAACAAGTAGAAATTAATTAATTCCTTTAATGTATAAATACATGTTTCGGTTCCTACTGAGTCCTTGAAACCAAATTGGTTGTCAGAGGTACAGAGAAGGTGGTCAATGCGAGATAATATTAAAAATTCGTACAATTTACTTAAAACATTGGCGGTCGCGATGGGCCTATAATTAGACTTGTCTGTGATGTCACCGGATTTATCCTTAACAATGGGCAGGATATTCGATGACAGCAAGGACAAAGGGATAAAACCATGAATATTACAGGTGCTAAAAAACAAAGATAAAAAAATTAACAAACGATTACTGGCATATATGATGTGCTCCGCAACTAGCCCATCGGGGCCGGATGACTTATTGCACTTTAGGTGAGCGAGACCGAGCCTCAATTCATCAATAGAAAATATCATATCTTTTGTGTAAGCAATATCCTTTAAAGAACCCTTGATATATGTTGGGTGGGAGGAATCGAGTTGAACACACTACTGAAGTGATCGCCCCACGAGTTGGCGATATTCTGGGGACCAGATACATCATCGATTACAGGCGAGGGAGGAGCGGAGGAGGAGTTTTCCTTTCGAATGTTTTGCCAAAACTTAAAACAGACTTTATCCATAAGCGAATGAGCTAACTTGTCCGCGCGTAGCGTCGCTGCATTACGTTTGACTGCTCGTAAACGCCGTTTGAACTGAGAACGTGTGGAGCACATCTGGTGGAACACGGGACCTTCTCGAGGACTGCCCATTGAGCGCCAGTAGAGAAAACAAGAATGAGATGCCTCGTGAAGCATGCCGACCTCATCATGCCAACCGGGAACGCCGCAGGGATGGGACGAAGAGGGAGAAGGTTTCCGAGTAGGTATCGTTGCCTCAGCAATGGAGACTAAACCGTCAACAATAGTATCATAGAATGTGGAGATGCACTCCAGGTGACTAGAGGCGCCACAGTGTGGGTTAGTGCAGGAAACAGCATCGAGTGGAAATACCAGCTGCGATAAAAACTCGTTGGTGGCCTCCCTGTAACGACCGAGGTTGTAAGGTGATGCTTTCTCCCACTGTGGTATGGGTCTGTGGGCCGCAGCGGGAGTCTCGGAATTGTGAGAAACAACGGGGGGAGGCGAGCCACCGTCGATCACAACTGTAAGAGGTAAATGATCATCGAAGGTTAGTGAGTAGTTAACCGAAATATCCCGGATTGAACTAATCATGGACCCTGTGCAGACACAGTGGTCCAACCAAGAAGTAGATCCGTGCGAGGAGCTAACGAAGCTGAAGGTATCACTGGGTAGATAATTAAAGTCAGCAATGTGGAGACCGGAGTCAGAACAAACACTAGACAAGTCCTTGAAGAATAAGCGGGTTGGATCCGCATTGAAATCCCCTATAATGCACACTTTATTAGAGGGGGCCGTTTCGGATATAGCAGCAATTCTACCCAGATAATCCAAATACTCATTATGGTTGTCGGAAGACTCGTAGGGAAGGTAAACATTCAGAACAATCACAGAAGAGCCATCCGGGCAGGAAACGGAAAGAACCATGATCCTTGGGTCTGAGCTTTCAAGGATCCGGACGAAGTTTGAACCTAAAGATTTCCTCCACAACACCCCCAGGCCACCGGAAGGCCTGCCGGATAAGATACCAGCCTCAAGGTCAGTAGGGGAGGAACCGAAGCCAAAGTGGTCAGCAGATAACGAGTTCAAGAAGTCCAGGCTCTGTTTAGTAAGCTGGGTCTCTTGAAGAAGGATTATGTCACAATCTCGGGCCATTTCTTTGACTACAAATTGACTAGAGAGGGATCTAACCGAGTTACAATTATAACTTCCGATTTTAATAGCCATGGTTAATAAATTTATAAGAACAAAGAAAACAAGAAAAGGGAAACAAGAAACAAAGTATTAGCAATGCACGCCGCAGCTACTGAAAGGGATCCCGATGAATCCACTCCCTAACTAACACGCCTTCCGGCCAGAGATTAAGGTTGTCCTGAGATTTCAGGGAAAGAGCAACTTCCTCGGAGCAACTAACCTTGAAAGAGGCGTAATCATCAAACTTGGTAGCAATTTTGTCACAGGTGACATCAACATTAAAATTACCTTTAACTTGAGTAACCAGGTCGTCAGTAGAAGTAACCGGAGCAAGACGGGTAACAAATATCTTAGGTTTAGACTTGGACGTCACACCCCTCAGGGAGTAGGAGGAAGAGGTCCCAGTGCCCACAACCGGATTATCCCGGTTGCGTTGACGGGGAGGGGGCCTCAAACCCGAAGAACCAGAAATAGGGCGCCCTTTTGGACCGACATCGATAAAAGGAGACTCCTCGCGGACAATGACAACATCGGAATCACAGGAGACACCAGACTCAACACCAGACAACAGCTCGGAAGCAGGAGGCATTGCGTCTGAGACATTACCAAGTGATTGGCCAGTGGAGGTGAGAGTGGAGGCGGAACTAGAGCTGATGGCTCCACGACGACGTTTGCCCTTAAAATTTCCACTAGCAAGGAGCAGCTACCTGGGCAAATGAAACTGGGGGGACTGAAGGATTGCTTTCTAGAACCGAAACACGGCTCTTCAATGCACCGAGATCCTGAACCAATGTCGCAAGAACAGAAGATGGAGGCATAGTTGGAGGAAGAGCCGTAAAGTCCTCCACGACAAACGTGGGAGTCGGACTAAGATCCTTAAAGACGGCCAGATCGAAGATATTAAGGATGTCAGCGATGAACTTGCGCCGCTTATTAACACCGGAGTGTTTCGTAGAGAAACTCTTCGAGGTATCCCGATCGGAAAGCAAGTCCAGCAATGTACTCCGAGCATTCTCAAGATTGGTTGTCATAAACGGCACCCAACCGTCCATGGTGTCTACCAGGTCGTCGTAGACAGCCCCTTTGGAGGTACGTTGCCACGCATAACAGAGAACTGGGTGGATAATGACCCCACCCGAAACGTCAGCCATGTGGAAAGGGAACAGCAGACGGAAACGCCAAAAGCGGAAATAACGACCACAAAGAAATAAAAACCAATGTTAAAAAAAAAATGTAAAAACGTAAAAAAGCACCAAGTCAGTACAGCCTGACAGCAGTACAGAAGTCAGCCAAAGAGCAGAGGTATGTGAGCGATCAATCTGAAGATGAAGAATCTCGAGGTGAATGTAGGTGAGAATGTAGGTGATGCTTTGAAGAATCCAGGAGGCAGAATGTTCTGTGTGTTCATAGACTACACAAAAGCCTTTGATACTGTTAATAGGTCTCTGTTGTGCCAGAAATTGGTATCTCTAGGTGCTAGTAAAAAGATTATAAACGCTATTTGGGCCTTGTTGGCATGAAATTTCATATGCGTTTGTATCGGCGGTTATACACTTGATCCGATAACTCAACTAATCGGTGTTGTACAGGGCGAAAAACTTTCGCTACTTCTTTTTAGCCTTTTTATTGCAGACTTACCTGCAGTTTTAATTGGACTTTCTTTATTGCTATACGCGGATGATCTAGTTATATATGGGCAATCAATCTCCGAGATACAAAGTTCACGAGACAAACTAATGAAATATTGTCAAGACAACCACCTTACCGTCAATTTAAAGAAAACGAAGGCTATAAAATTTCGCCGTGGCGGTCATCTCGCCCACGACGATAAACTTTATCATGATGGAAATCTAATACAGTTTGTCAACTCGTTTAATTATCTGGGGGTCATGCTCGGAACTAAGAGCATATCTTTCGGTCACTATAATCACCTATACCACCGAGGAATTGCTTGTTGCATGCGTTTAGCCACATCAGTTGAACTTGCCACCATATCAATTGAATCCGCTAGGAAACTTTGGTCCCTTGTAGTGTTTCCAGCATCCAGCTATGGTTGTTCAATATTTTCAGACGCCACTCAAGAACAGTTACTCGAGCTGGAACATATAAGAAAATGCCGAAGTTTTTTCTGGAAGCTCTGGTGTAGTGTTAGTAAATTTTCATCCATGACTAATATTTTATGAGCCATTGACAACCCAGACGCATCCCCAATATCTTTGGAAAACCTAACTCACAAAAGACGCCGTACTGCCACGCAATTCCTATCCAACGGATTTCACCACAAGATTTGCAACAAAAAACCATGTTGGCGTCCTGATAAGATCTGTGCTATTGCGGTAATACAGCTGCTGAGATGCATGTCCATGAATTGCCATGAATTATCTAACATTGCCTCAGCCATGACGATTGCTGTTAAATTATACAATGCCCTTTAGAGTTAATTTCAGACATCCCGTATTTTATATATCTATTATATACTAATTTATTTTAATTTACTTATCTATTGGTTGTTTTATAGTATTCTGATTAATGTTTAGAAATTTTAGTATTTACGTTTTATGCATCCACGTCATGATTATTAAAGCAAACACATCATATGTAGTTAGTTTTTTCCATTTTAGTACTGTGGTCTGCATCTGCACCAAGTGCAGGATGTACCATTGGTATTGGTGTCAGCACTAGACGCCTGCTTACAGTTAGATTTATAAGTTTATAAATAAATTACAACTTACTTATCATATGCTTTCCAGTTTGTTGAATTACCAACCACTATAGCGGATCCGAATCTGTTTGCCCAAAGGAGTACATTTGTTATGGAATAATCGATAACTATGCTGTAACCCCTGAGGAAATTGTGCTCAAACAGAGCAATAGAAACATCACTGTTGCGCACAGTGATTGGTTGCGCACTGTAAACAAAGTGTAATGGAGTATTAAATGTATATAAAATTTCATATTACATTACAATTTTGTATATAGTAGAGAAGATATATAGTAATAAGTAAACTGTCTGTTCAATGTTCAATCATTCATAATAAATATCATTCAATTAGGTCGAGGTTACACGGATCATTATTCTCTTGTGTCAATGGTTTAGGTCCATCAAACAGTGTGCACATAAATTACACATATTGTATTACTCTATATTAGTTGCATGTACGGTTACAGTTATAGACCGATCAGTGATAAAAAAAAGTATAGGTTTGGCTTATAATTCGAACTACAGTTGTTATTCAACTAGACTACTGTATAAAACAATTGATTGAAGAAATAAATGAGTCCAAATTAAATGAATATCAAAAAAGATATAAAATAATTTACTAATAATGCGTGCGTTCAAATGAATCATTCAGAAATATTAATGTTTTTATATTTTTGTAAGTCAGTGCTACTGTCTGCCAAATTGTATGCAACAGTTGTAAGCAACATTGATGGAGATAACAAATTGAAAAACCGTCCAATAAATTGGATGGCAATTTCAATTTCACAAATTATTATTATGTTAGGGAACATCATCTAAAATATAACAGTTCGGCGCTCCAAAAAATTTTAATCTATTCAAATTTTTTGAAGCGCCACTCCTTCATAAAAACCTATTTTTGTTTGTAGCATTAATACATTTTATTATCATATCATACTTTATTTTACCCCAGAAAGCAGTTTATCATTATATGTTTATTGCCTTACCAGGTTTCTGTTTATCTGCTGCACAATTATATTCCTAAATAACACACACCTGTGTTTCCTCCATGGTCCCTTAGGTATCAAGTAATAAGATTTATGTGCCACCCCCCCCTTCCCCCCGTGCCTATAATGCCCCCCCCCCTTCCCCCCGTGCCTATAATGCCCCCCCCCTCCCCCTTCCCCCCCGTGCCTATAATGCCCCCCCCCCCCAAAAAAAAAAAAATATATATATATATATACTGTATATATTTCCACTGTTTAATCAGGTGTTAATGAATTTATTAATGTTGCAGTGAACATAGAACACGAAACTCTTAAGGAAACCAAAGCCTCATATCTCTAGGGTATTACCTATAAGACAAGTGCGCTGGCAGAGAGGCCGCCACTCTAACCCCCAATGGATGGGCACTAACTAATAGACCATATATTCAGTCACTCGCAGCAGAAGCCAAGGTTCCCATTGTACCGTTGTGGCAGAACCATCCGATCCGCGGGGTAACCCTGCAACCCACCCAATACCCGTATTGGACTGGTTTGCGGAACACCCTGTCGCTACCGTTTCGAACTGCCGCGCCGAATCGACGGAGATGTGGTCGACGAGTGGATTTAGCCTCTACTGCTCTCGTCGGGGAAGAAGATCTTGGGTCTCCTCTCCACGATCTAGAGGCCTAATCGCTAAACTCTGTCTACTGTCTCTGGCTGGGGATATTGAGACCAACCCAGGACCCAGCAGGACGCGGGCCCCGAAGATCAACTGTCCCGTCTGTCAACGAGGAACAAACTCTCGGAGTAAGATCGTCCAATGCGAGAGTTGTGACACATTTGTACATTTAAAATGTTACCGTAGGAAACGCAGTAATTTATTCTCCACCAGAAACAATCTTGAACCAAGTTTTCTCTGCAATAGCTGTATTTTTACCGAACTTCCCTTTCATGATACAATTTTAGAATCAGAAACCGACGATTCATTTCTCACATCGCCTCTGCAAACTCCAAGTGATGCTGAGAGTGAAACTTTTAATTTTTTTAAGAAAAAAGGTCTGCATTTTTTGCACTTAAACGCACGATCTCTGCTTCCAAAACTTTCCGAAATTCGTATTTTAATCAATAAATCCAACCCAGCAGTTTTAACAATCTCTGAAACTTGGCTCGATGATAGTGTTTCTGATGGAGAAATTTATATTGATAATTACGTAGTTTTACGTAAGGATAGGGACAGACACGGTGGTGGTGTCTGTACTTACATTCGATGTGATTTAGCTTTTAATCGTAGGGAAGATTTAGAGACTTGTGACGAAGTTTTACTGGTGGAACTTTTACTTCCTAAAACTAAACCTATTTTAATCGGTACTTTATATCGGCCCCCTAAACAATCAGATTTTTTGCAAAATTTTGAAAATACAATTTTATGTAATCTTAGGTCAGACTGTGAAATATATTTCTTAGGTGATTTTAATATCTGTTACCATCACAAAGCATCCCCCATCTGTAAACAGTACCAAAGTATTTTAAATTTGTTTGGTTTAAAACAAATTATTCGAGATTCTACCAGAATTACCAGTAAAACTTCTACTTTACTAGATCACATCCTTTGTAATAATACCGATATTATTTCTCAATCTGGGGTTTTACCTATAGGTCTAAGCGATCATTTTATAGTTTTTTGCACAAGAAAGACACAAAAATCTTTTTTCGGGGATCATAAAACAGTAACAGTTAGGTCTATGAAAAATTACAGCAAGGAACGCTTTTTAAGTTTGTTAGTTAATTCTGACTGGGAACCCTGTTTTAAGGCCGCTGACATTAACCTTGCGTACACTGTTTTTAAAGATATATTTTTAAAGGCACTTAATACTGTAGCACCAATTAAAGAAATTAGTCTTAAACAACGCACTGAGCCCTGGATGACCTCGGGTATTCTTAGTAATATCAGAGAAAGAGATAACTATTTGTATAAATTTAGGAAATACCGTGTTTTAGCTGATTATAATAATTACTGCAAATATAGAAACCTTGTCCAACGGGAAATAAAAAAAGCTAAATCTGAATATTTGTACAACAAAATAAGTGAGAATAAAGATAATCCTAAAAGTCTATGGTCTACCCTAAAATCTTTAGGTTATAAAAACCTTAAATCTAAATCGAATATTGTTCTGCAAGATAACGGTGAGCTGATTCATGATCATACTCTAGTTAGTAATTTATTTAATAATTATTTTACTAATGTTGCCTCTAATTTAGTTAAGAAATTACCGTTATCAAGTAATAAATATAGTATAGGGTCCGAAACTCTAAATAATTTTTATTTAGAAAAGTTACAAAATTCAGAAAAGTTATTTTTAAAACCCGTTTCTGAGGATTTCGTTTTTAAAAATCTACTTAGCCTATCAGCCTCAAAAAGTACCGGTCTAGATCTAATACCTGCCCGTTTTCTTAAGGATGGTGCTGAAGTACTTAAAGTGCCTATTACTTTTATTATTAATTACTCTATCGTAGATAATGTAGTACCAGACGAACTGAAATTAGCTAAGGTTGTTCCTCTGTATAAAAAGAATAGTAAAGTAGAACCCTGTAATTACAGACCTGTTAGTATCTTAAGTATTGTATCTAAAATTCTAGAACGTTCTGTTTTTCTACAGCTGGAGGCACATCTTAGTAGGCTAAATCTGATCTATGAACTTCAGTCCGGTTTTCGTAAATCATATTCTACAGACACCTGCCTTATTAACTTAACTGATACAATTAGATGTAATAACGCAAAGGGTTTATATACTGGTATGGTAATGTTGGACCTACAAAAGGCTTTCGATACTGTAGATCACGAAATTCTGCTTGGTAAGTTAGGCCTGATGGGTGTAGGTTCTATAGACTGGTTCAAGTCCTACCTGTCAGACAGAGGTTAAACTGTAGTCATTAGCAAATCGCTGTCTACTGTACAAGAGATTACCTGTGGTGTACCGCAAGGTAGTATATTAGGTCCTCTGCTTTTTGTATGCTATGTAAATGATATGATAAGTAGTATAGATCCCGATTTTAAACTCATTTTATATGCCGACGACAGTGCTCTTATTTTCTCTCATAAAGATCCTATCCATATTTCCCAAAAGTTAAGTGCAGTTCTAGAATCCTGTAATGAGTGGTTGGTTGATAATAAGCTATCCATTCACTACGGTAAAACTGAAAGTATTTTGTTTGGTTCCAAAAGAAAGTTAAAGAAGGTAACTAAGTTTGAAGTCACTAGTAATGGACATAAGATTGAAAATAAAAAGGAAGTTAAATATTTAGGCGCCACATTGGATAACTGCTTATCAGGAGAAAGTACAGTGAAAAATATTTTCTCGAAAGTTAACAGTAGGCTTAGGTTTCTATACAGAAATAAAAATAGTTTGAACACCGACTCCCGCAAGTTACTTTGCTCTTCTTTAAGTGTCACATGGACTATGCGTGCTCTTCTTGGTATGAAGGCTTAACCAAACAGCTTAAATGTAAATTACAAGTAGCTCAGAATAAAGTAGTACGATTTATTAAAGACTACAAACCTAGGCACCACCTAACTCCAGATGACTTTTCTGAATCTGGACTACTTAACTTAGATAGTAGAGTTAAGCAGCTACGCCTTAACCATGTGCATAAAGTGTATAATGGTAAATGTCCCAATTACCTAAAACAAAAATTCAACAGAGTACGCGATACACACTCTTACAGTACCAGAGCTAGTGCTTCAAACTTCTACCTCCCGAATTGTAAATCATTTGAATCTGATACTTTTTAACGGCATTAAAAATTGGAACGCTCTGCCTAATGAAATTAAAAACCTAAATAATCAACATTGTTTTAAATCTGCAGTTAAATCACATCTCCGTGTGCAATGTAAAAATAGGTACAATAGTCCGACAGTAAGTTATTAGTTTATTAATTATTTACTATTTATACTGTAATTACGTTTTATAATAAATTGTTCTGTACATTACATCTTTATCGCTGAGTCGGACATTGTCACGCTCTCGGTAAAGTTGTACATGTACATAGTGTAATTACGTTTTATATTGGTTTTAGGTTAGCGTAGTGTAATATTGTATTTGTAACCAAGTAACATAAAGGACCCCCTTGGAAATAAGCTGCAAAGCTTTAGGGGTAATCCTATATGTTATGTTGGACAATACCTTTATACCGGTACATTGTTTGGTGTATTTGTTATTGTTTTTACATAATGTATAAATAAATCTATCTATCTATACCGCTTGGTTTGTATAAAGATGTAAAATTGTACGAAATGTCTACAGTTGAATTTGTCGGATACAGTCGGATTTGAACCCTCGCCCTCCAACACTATTGCGAAAGCAGTTCATTGTATAAACTGAGGTTTAATGGAATTACTAGTGTTTATCTCATTAATTAATATTTTTATTGAAATCTGATGTGTGAACGTGATAATTATGATTATTATTTGTGTGTCTCAGTAATTACTAACTAAACCTGTTCTACTCTATTTCCTACCTGGAAATGGTGTTATCGGAGAGTAAAGAAGTTGACCAGAAGGCTCCACCAGTATATTCACCTGGCCCAAACAGTTCTTGAGGTAGAGAGACAATAGAATTGAGGTTGCTATGGTCATAAAGAATCCACCTAAATGTGGAAATAAGAACAATGTTCACCAATAATGTTAGAGAGTATTGAATATTGAATTGTGTTGCGCATACAGTAAGGTATGCTGATAGAATTTATGTTAGAAAAAGGGAGTTTAATTACGGGGAGAAAATTATTTTGATTCAGCTACGAAGTAGATTTTCTTAATTATAATTCATTTTGTGATATATTGCGTAACCCACATACATTTAACCCTATTAGTACCGCGCAATAAAATGTTGTAGAAATACCGGGGGTTGGGGAGTAAGGAAACGATTTGAACATTTCTTCGCGATTTTTGCGATCTTCGCAAACGTCGCGATTATTGCGAAGATTGTGTGTTTACCAATATACTATAGTTGGAGCTTTAGGTGGAAAATAGGTGGAAAAAAATGTCTCAATCTTTAATAATATTATTTATTAATACCATTATAGGTACAGCGACGCAAAAATAGCAAAATTTCTGGAAGGCCTACACAAATACATGGACTTCTAGAATACAATTTTATACCATCTGTCTGTATATATATAATATTCTAGAATTCTGTGAACAATACTAATACTAATAGTGTCATATATATACTATAGAACATGTTAGCTACTTTATTTAAAAGTATTTTTTTTCCTCTAGAACTAATAATATATTTTATTCCAGAAAAATTTTAAATAATATATTTTTCATTATAGATTTACTTACTTTTTAAAAAATGTTCTAGAACATTCGCGAAGATCGAAGAAGCTCCACCTATAGTATTGTTAAACACAAAATATCGCGAAGATCGCGACGTTTGTGAAGCTTCACCTTTAGTAATTGGTAAACACAAAATATCGCGAAGATCACGACGTTTGCGAAGTTCCAACCTATTCACCTAGGTGAACCCGACATTCTTTTCAGCAATACTATAGGCGGAGAGCTTCGCGAACGTCGCGATCTTCGCGATATTTTGTGTTTACCAATACTACTGTATAGGTGGAACTTCGCAACGTCGCGATCTTCGCGAAATTTGGGTATACAATTTCTATAGGTGGATCATCAGATGCGAAATTTTTATGCGAATATCCAAAATTTTGCTAAATTTGCGAAGCAATTCTATTTGCTTACCGAAAAAATATAAGTAGAACTTTCAGTGAAATTTTACGACACAAAACCAAATGTTTGTCGAAACAGTACTGGAACACTGTTCTTTCAGTTAGCTATGAAATATATTCTAAATAATACCAGTACTGTACTCGCGACTAAACTACACGAAACTGTACTCGTATCGTATCGCATCTTTAGAAAATATGAATAGTTTATTTGTGTTCTCCTCTAGAATATAGACATTCATGGATGATACAGCACATTATTGTTGCTGACCTTATTAGTATACAATTTATAATTGTTTTAAATATATGAAAAGGACTGTAGTGCAAAATTTATATAATAGTTCACCGAATTCTGGAATGTTAAATATCTATATGTATATTTATTAATATATGGTGTAAAATAATATTCTAGAATTCCATGTATTGGTGTAGGCCTTCCAGAAATTTGGAAATGTTTGCGAAGCCACGCCTGTAGCATTGTTAAATAATATTACTAAAGGTTCTGATATTTTACAAAAATCGCGTCGTTTGCGAAATTTTGCGTTTTTCGCATTCTTCATAAAAAATTTGAAGATATTCTAGAACATATTGGCGATTTATTTAAAAATACCTTCTTCTCTAGAACTAATATATTTTGTTCTAGAACATAAATATTTTAATATAAAACTATAATATTTGTTATTAATCGGTTTTCTTTCATTAAAACAAAAATATTCTAGAACATTCACAAAGATCGGGATGTTTGCCAAGCTCCACCTATGTAAAGGCTTTTGCGTAATTAGCCGGTTATTTTCCCCGTAAAGTAATCTGTAGTTGGTTTAACAGGCATAAAAGGCCGTGTCCTTACTGTACTGTTGTTTTAGAGGACATAAAGGCCATTTCTTCTGTATGTGTACTTTAGCGGACATGATTAGCAATTTTATGACGCAATGCGCCAAATCCTCTGGAAACAGTGTAGCTACCATGACGACGGCTAACAGCTGATGCTGTATACGTGGAGCTTTTCTTTGTTCTCTGTTCCTTCTTTGTTCGGTCGACCAATCAGAGCGTTTTTTGCCTCTGCGTTAGAGATTGTATATAGAAACTCGTGGAGTTGAGTCAGTATGTGAATTTGTCCACAGCCTAGAACACCGGCGTGGAACCTCCGTGTTTCAGTCTTTAGCCCAACATTAGTAGGCTTAATTATAGAACGTATATCTGTTATCTAACCAATCCACACTTAATTAATCATACCAAACCTTAACCCTATTAAACCCGGGGGGGGGTCAATATGACCCCCCCCGTGATTTTTTTATTATAATTCTGAAACAAACGCAGTTTGGAATCTGAAATTTTATGACTTTTCCTAAAAATCTATTGTCTTCCTAGTAGTGAAAACCGTTTTCAAAAATATTGGTTACTTTTCGAGTTATAGCACCATTTTTGAACCCTACTTTTGGTACTTTTTTTGAGACGTTTTTTGAAAATTACATTTCATTAAATATGAATTGTAACATCTCTATTTTTGATTTACACCGTTTTTTTGGTGTTAGAAATTTGATGGAATTCATATAAATTGATTTAGAAATTTCAAACTTGTTTTTTTCGGTGGGTGCCAAATTTTGGTGCCAGCACCAAATTTCGAAATAAGTCAATTTTGTAAATTGATCGTTTGAAACTTGTTTTTTACGCAATTGGGGTTTTTTGGGTTTCTGGATTCGATGAAATATATAGGAGTTGCACCAAGCCTCTTTGTTAAGTATATTTGGTAAATGTTCACCAACCTAATCAATTCCAGACTTCAGTGGTGGGCTGATTGTTTCGGAGTACTTATCGAAGCCCAGGCCGGGTTTAGAACAGGATTTAGCACCATTGATCAGATTTTCACTCTAAATGCTTTAATTAGCCATTTTTTAAAACGCGGAGCGAACAGAAAATTATACTGCGCATTTATAGATTTCCAGAAGGCGTTCGACTCCATTGATAGATCTGCACTTTGGTCAAAATTACTTTCTCTCGGATTCTCTGGAAAAATTATTACAGTAATAAAGAACATGTATGGTGCGGCGAGGTCTCAAGTTCGATTTCAGGGTTCAGTATCTGAGCAGTTTGATTGTCTTGTAGGAGTCCGACAAGGGGAATGCTTGAGTCCCCTTCTGTTCGCGCTATTCATTAATGATTTAGAGGCGGAACTACGGGATGGAGGAATTCAGGGCCTGGATGTAGGTGCGCTCAAACTTTTCCTGTTACTTTATGCTGATGATATCGTGTTGGTTAGTGAAAGTATTAGTGGACTACAGGGTGCACTCGATATCCTTGGTTGCTATGCCGACTATTGGGGTTTGCGGGTTAACATGGACAAGTCCAATATTATGATTTTTAAAAACGGTGGGAATCTTGCACAGCGTGAGCGGTGGACTTTCCACAATCGTGAACTCAAAATTGTCTCTGACTATACTTACCTAGGAGTACTATTTTCTCCCTCTGGCGGATTCAGGAAAGCGGAGTGTTCTCTTGCAGAGAAGGCCTCTAAAGCATATTTTGTACTCTTAAAATATTTTTCGAAATTCCCAAACATTTCACTGAGCTTAAAAGTTCATATCTTCAATACACTTGTGAAACCGATCCTGGAATATGGAAGTGAAATCTGGGGTTTCCACAGTGCTCCAGAGTGCGAACGAGTTCAACTTAAATTTCTAAAACGGTTATTGGGGGTAAAGTCAGGAACACCTAACTTCATGAGTTATGGTGAAACTGGAGTATTCCCGCTAGCATCGTCTAGGGAAATTCGTATAGTAAAATATTGGATTAAAATTATTAATTTACCAGACTCGCGTTTAGTCAAGCAGGCGTATCTTATGCTACTTCAGGACTGTCTGACTTTCAATGACAGTAACTGGGTTACTGGTGTGCGCGATCTGCTTAATAAGTCTGGTAAAAGTTGGGCGTGGGTCAACCAGTCGGTCAGCTGTAATAAAATGTTTATTAAATCTCTAGAACGTACATTACAGGATAACTTCATCCAGTCTTGGTGGAGTGCGATAGAAAATTCTCCCAAGGGAATTTGGTATTTCAAGAGGGTGTTTGGGGCAGAAAACTACTTAAACTCACTTAGTGGTTACCCTACACTGTGTAAGACTGTGAGCCGCCTAAGGTGTTCCTCACACGATCTACAAATTGAATACGGACGTTGGCATAATGTACCGCGTAACGATAGATTATGCCAGCTCTGTAACCTCCAAGAAGTGGAGGATGAATACCACTTTGTACCGTTCTATGTCCGCTCTATCATGATCTACGCATTAAATTTTTGGCAGTAAGATATCATAGAAATCCTTCATCGGTCAAATTTCTTGAACTCCTCAGTCTGACGTCGGATTACAAAATTAAGCAGTTTGGTGTGTTTTTATATCACGCCTTTAAATTACGACTGGAGGCTAAAACCTAGTTAGTACGTATTACGTGTGTTGAATGTTTGTGGTGTGAGTATGTGTTGGTAGTTCTTCGGTTTAGGTTGTTATTATGTAGATATAATATATATTATGTTCCTACTTTACGCACTGGGTTCACCTATGTATTTCTTTTCTAAATGTATTTGTACTCCGGTATTGTAGCGTGCAGTTGATACTACTTTGCTCTCAACAATAGCCTTAATTGGCTTGTTGTGATTAACAATAAACAAATAAAGCAGTCCAGAGAGAAGACACCGGAAAATAAGGTAAGTGAGAAACCCGTTTCTAGGAGAAAGGTAATACCAGTGTGTTATACAGACGACGGCAAAAGCCAGGCTTCTCGAGAGGAAGACAGCGGGAAAGACACTGAAAGATCTTACTATGACAACACAACGCCTAAGGACGTAAGTATATTCAAGTCTCGAACCAATGACAGGAGAGAACAGGTAAGAAAAACTCCTCCCACGTCTCCTAAAAGAATTCACGGAAGAAAGCCCGAGGAAAGAACGAGCGTGCACCACACAGCACATGTTAAAGTAAGTAACATCAAGCCCAAATGTGTGTTGTGCGACGGGCCCCACCGTTTAAATGTGTGTAATGAATTCCTAAAGAAATCATTAAAGGATAGACGTTAAGTCATGTGGGATAAGCGGTTATGTTATAATTGCCTCAGACAAGGACACCAACGGCGAACCTGTTACTCTGACACAAGGTGTGCAAAGTGCGGTGCGAAACATCATATTTTGTTGCACACCGAATTCGAAAGAAACAGCCCGAGTCAGGTAAGTGAGTCCAAACTACATGTCCAATTCAGTGATGTGAACGACACTGACCAAAGTTCTGAAATGGAAGGATTCTATACAGACGAATTCTCAGACGAAAACGAATCCT
The DNA here is from genome assembly GCA_032718475.1 of Nemertoderma westbladi. Taxonomy (NCBI): domain Eukaryota; kingdom Metazoa; phylum Xenacoelomorpha; order Nemertodermatida; family Nemertodermatidae; genus Nemertoderma; species Nemertoderma westbladi. The sequence continues at coordinate 21,139 of JAUCBJ010006626.1, read as the reverse complement.
GTTACTTAATAAATACCGCAGTGTATCGAGCACTTACGTATGAGAAGGAAACCGACAGTGAGCTCCCCCTAACTACTTCTGATCGACAACCATCTTGGAAAGTGCCAACTTCCAATGTAGGAATCCGAGAATTTCCTGTAGTACAGTTAAGGGTCCATGGACCTAAAAGGAGTTATATAGTGAACGCCCTCATTGACTCTGGTAGCACAGGAACATTCATCGACAAAGAACTAGCCGAAGACATCTTTGCTGGACAACCCAAGTTCCGAACTAAGCTAAACATGTCAGGAATTATGCAGGTTTGGAAATCTACCGTAATAGCGGATTATTATGTAGGCGCGTTGTCCACCCCCCAGGATGAACTAGGAGAACACAGCATAAGGTCAGTAAAAATGGTAGCGATAAAGAACTTCGCTACCAGCCAAGTGGAACCTTATAACTGGGATGAGGACGATTTCACCCAGCAGCTTGAAATACCTAGATTCAACACCGATTACCCTGGAGTCCAAATACTCATCGGTCAAAATGCGCATGAAGCGCTCGAGACATTGGAGAAACGGCCTGCTCAACCGCAAGCACTACAAGTCTATGCGGGAAGAACTAGAGTAGGTTGGTACTTTAATGGCCCTTCTCGTAGAACTCTTATGGAAAGATTACCAAAAGAACAGGTATATCAATTAAGTGAATGGGAAGTGGAGAGCAGTGAAGTTGACGACCCAACTGAGGGAACACCATACTCCTCAGATAATGACGACATCAACTCCAATGTAGATCAATGGAGACATTGCCCCGAGACGATCAATCTAGCCGACATCACTTCCAGAGGAGCAACTCCTCAAGAACTGATAGATACTCCAGCGTGGTTAGGTGGACCCGACTTCCTAAGTAAAGAAGATGAATGGCCTCCTCATCTTACCCCGGCTAAGATTAGACAGGCCAAGGGAGTGGAGAAAGTAACACAACCACTCAATCGCCCAGCTGGTCGTTTATGTTTACTGGAAAGAGACCGAAAACTGTCCGGAAACTATGGAAGGCAAGATACTCTTCCTACGACCACTTCCCTAATCCGACAAATATCTAGGGACTCCATAACTTAACAACATATGGAGTGGGTGTGTGACTATATTATTTTATATTTATTTTATTATTTTATATTATGTATGTATTATTATGTAATTTTATTATAATCGTTTTCTTTAATTTTATTTAGTCAAATGTTATTTAGCGATTATTTAGTAGATTAGTGCAATATATATTAATGTTTATTACTTAATTACTTATATATTATATATTTAGTGCGACGGCGAGAAATAATTCTTTTTCTCCTTCCTTACTGTCCGTATTACATTACAAATACGTAACTACAGTAAGATGAAATGTCCGTACTTATTAAAGTACAATAAAGCTCCTACTATATTTAAGTATTATTGGTAAGCAGAGTATTAGGAATGCAAAGTTCAGATCCTCGTGTCTCAGCTAAACCAAGCTCTGGGTAGACCTTGGAAACGACTTGCCTCTTCTCACTGACATTGCTTCTTGCGATATTGCTCTCATACCGTATATTAAATAATACATATAGTAGCGTGATGTCCCTTTAACAGTAGCGTAAAACGCAAAATAAATATGTTAAACCCTTTGACCATCTGCAATTCTAGTCGATTAAGATATCGCGGCACCCACCGATATACTTGAAAGACAAAATTCTAGAATCAGTGGTTAACGTCCCCAGACAAGTTCTGGAATAAACTGGTGCCCATCCTAAATATTAATTATTAATATTTACAAAATCTGTCAAACTTCAGATCCTTTAAAATTCTAGTCAATTAAGATATCGTAGCACTTACCGATACTCTTAAAAGGACAAATCCCTAGAATCAAGTATCCCAGTCCCCAGACTTGTTCTGGAATAAAATTGTGTCTATTTAATATTAAATAATAAAATTACGGGAATAAATTTAAATTCATCTTTTAATGAATTTGATAAATTGTTATTTTATACAATTTATAACATTCCCAAAATTCCATTTATTAATAGATCATGGGAGTGGAGATTCACCTATTAAGTGTATTAGTGTGCGAGAATCTCCAATATAGAGTCAATAGCCGATAAAATTCATAAAATCATATATAAAGATGATATTGACCATTAAAGACTTACTATTAAATAGCATCCCAGATCTGTATGCATGGGAATTACCCTAATTCTATCGCTAGCTTTCCATAATGTCACCATAGCAACAACCACGCTAGAATTAGAAGCGAGTTAACAGAACAATAAAAAGCTTGCTCATTGAATAGCATACGGAATAAATAGCACACCACTAGTATCCAAGGATACATAATAACAACGTGACATTCTGGAAGGCACCTGACTAACGGACAAATGACCCGAATGTGTGATAGAATGTGCACAGTTTGTGGCAGTTGTGTTGAATTTGTGCGTTCATAGGTGAATGTTACTGCTAAAGTGTGTTTACAGTAGCTAGTCGCAATTGTGAAAGTAGCCCTAACTCTCCAGAAAGAACCTGAAGTACATCTAAGCCTTTGGGACGGACAGTGGAGTGACTTGTGTTGGTTATCGTTGTCGTTGTGTAGCTACATCGTTGGCGAAAGCACAGCGACGACGGTACATCGGCGCTGATGATCTTGCACTGTCCGGGGGCAAAAGAGGGGTAGGCAGCGACGCCCGCTAGCCTAATATATAAACTCATTGTAATATTGATAAACTCATAGCAGATATGACTGAGTTGATAGAAGATGATCTTAGTATCAGGGAGCGATATACTCTACCTTTACAAGCGTTTGTCGATAGCTTGATACGCGGCGACGCTGGTCCAACTACTACGGAGGACGATGGTCGTTATATCGAACCGCCAATGTCCCAGGAGCAACTTACGCGTGAATTGGATTATAGAAAGTTCACCGCTCGCTATACGCATCGTAATGGTACGTATATGGACTTCTGAACTACTGGCCATCCTATCAATTTACACGATACGGACGATGTAGACACCGAAAGGGAAATGGTTTTATTTAAATACCATACCCAGCGGAGTCGGAACGATAAACCGAGTATAGAACACGAGAACTCTATTCGAAACAAACTCGAAAGGGAAGACGTTGAAGAGTCGGATAAACACAGCGACTTTAACGATTATCTGGAATTCCTGAGAGAGACATATCTCAATATTGCCAGCCAACAAAATCTCGAAACTAGATATCCTCAAGGTATACATCATGATCCTATGATAGAACTCAAACGACTCTATTTCACTATGATGTATCTTACCGCCGATCGACCGCTACCTGTCATCCCAGATAGCTTCGAACAGATGGAGGAATATTGTAAAATTGGAGAACGATCACCCGTTTCCCCTGCAGGACGTGCGTCTTTGGTATTACTGCGATGAATGCCCTAGACCCAATCAGCAAACGGAAAGACATAAACATCCGCGGAGACGTTGCGCTAAACACAGTTTTACACGATATACTTATGGGAGTTTCGAGCGAAACCTGTTCGACGTATCCCCTACGGTCGCTCGACTCAAACGATCCTTGAACAAACCAATGATCAGAGTTCCGGAATACTCGGTCAGACCTCCTCATTCCTCAGTTAGACCTCAGACTCTTGATCCTAATAGTATCACGGATCCTCCCGAACTGTACTCACTGTTCAAAGATCTAGTGTTACCCGAACAGTTGATCGGTGGCACTCCGGTAGTAGGCTCGCTAGATATTCGCAAACCCTACCTAGCTGGATTGGGACGCGGTCATCTAATATCGCCGTTTAACCCACACAACCGTCCCGGCTTCACCTCGATACAAACCGTTACGGAAGTTGAAGAGAGCGTCGTACGAAACGCGTTAGACGCTATTCGGCAGAAAATCGGAAAAGGAACTTACGATTGTTTGGAGAAACATAAATTGCAACAACAAGTCCAAGCGGTGAAGGAATTAGCTTTACCCCAGTTCGATAGAGAAATACAAAATCTCGAGGAAGACATCGAACATGGACGAACCTACTCTTTACAAGAGTTCCTATATGAGCGTCTACAACAACAAGCGGAGGAAAATCAGCTCGAGGAGAGACATATAGAACTAGATGAGAGAGAAGAAGCAGCTTTAGCTCAACCCGAAGCTCAAATCCTTATGACGGATCTCTACTCTAAAACCATCCTTCATCCCTCGATGGTTTCCCATTTCGGAGACAAACTCTTTGCGACGGTACAACCCCAACCGGTTGATATCAACCTAAGATCTAGAGATCTTATCGCTGACGCTCCCATGTTGCAACGTCCGCCCATCGAAGCCGCTCGTGTCGATGGTATACTCGTTGAACCTCCGGACAATAGAGCAGATCTTGTCCGTCGCATGGTACACGATGTAAACATACGCGCTAGACCTTTACCGGACTCGTTTTATGGGATCAAAGATCACCCTTATTACGTCAACCTAACACAATATTACATGGTAAAACCGGAAGATCCTACACATAGTCTGAGGTTTCTGCCACTCATAAATCCTCTCGATCTTGTCGAACTCGAACAACTGCATAAACATCTGGATCAGTTAGTTAAAATAAACTCATTTCGAAAACCATACAATGTTTCCAGAATAGAGAAAGAAACAATACCTCCATATAATCTTGATGGATTCATCAAAACTCGTTTAGTACACTGGAATCTTGACGTGTTATTCGAGGAGGAAAGAATACAACGATATGGAGATGTGGAAACATATACCACACAATATTTAAAGTATAGAGACCTACCTAATGCTAGCGAATGCGCTACCTTGTGGCATCCAGTGGGAATGACCCTCGAAAACGCCACTAAAGAGTGGAACGAGACTCTTAACATTATCGAGATGTATGGAGTTGTCACTTACGACAACGAAGGTAGCGTTCCGGTTGGAGAACTGGGAACTACGCGGATGATACACATACGAGGACTCGCTGGTTCTACCCACGTATTTACTCTAGCGTGTTCCGATGTGATTGATTATTCTTTTGAAACTCTTACTGAGACACAAAAGAAACTCCGACATGGACAATTCGAATTCGCGCAGCGTTACGTCACCGACACCGAGCGCAACCCGGCCATAGGTATCGATGGATCGATGTTACCCCAACCCGTGCTCGAGATGTTGTTTAACGAAAGAATCCTTAAAATCGGCTCAGCTGTTTATGGAGACCTACAAAACGACTTTCGGAATATGGAGAACATTCCATACCCCTTCGTTGATACTCAGCTGATTGCTCCCTGGGCAGAAGGATACGGATGGAATTTCAAAGTTGGAAATCCTATCAATTACCAACAAGTATATAGAGATCATTATTCTCGTTTATACTTTGATGGACCATTGACCGCACCTGGCGCCGTGTATAGCGTTATGAGTGTTCCACTTCGTCCTTCCTTAGCTATATACACGATCTTTGAAAACGCAGCACTTGCCGGTTGGCTAGCCGATGTGTGCAGTCGTACCATACGCGCCCATCCCTTAATACTTGGAACCAAACTCGCCAAGTTAGATGAACACAATAAATTCATCTGCTTCGAATGTTTCAGGCGCTTTCTGACTCCGTTCCGTAACGTTGATAGTCAGTTCAAGGACCGCGCTCTGACCAAACTCAGCCTAAGAGACTCAGCTGCAGCGAAGCTAAACAGCGCGGGATTTGCTCTCTTTCAGGACGTTTGTATACAGAACTTACATTCATCTGTTATACAAAGACCCCGAATACCCACAGGTTATTCTGTCGTGGAAGTTCAGACAGTGGGTCCGCTTGCAGAGACAGCCGCACCTACCTCAGCTATGCAACTGGAAGACAAACCAATATGCTTAGAATCTGAAGCGATCCAGCCTACAGCGCCCCGGAGCAGCGATAACGATTACGTCTTGGAGTGGTATCAAGGTCCACAATGTCTCACCGCATACGATTATCGACACGCTAACTATGTTTCTCGAAAACGTTGTCGATTATGCGCATCGAGAGACCATTTCACCCCTATGGACTCAGACGTACCCTGCTCCTATTTCCACGAACAACCGATGATGGAAATCTATTGTGCGTATTGCAGACTTAATAACTCGCATATTTTTGCAGTCTGCCCCCAATTTATGACCCAATGCCACCACTGTCAACTTAAAGGACATGCCAGTTATAATTGCCCCTTTAATCGCGATTTAGAAAGCGTAGATGAGATGATTACCCTGCGCTACATCCGAGCTTGGGAAGCGAACGCGGATTTACATTGTGAGTCCCGCCATCGCTACTATCCTGGACGCTCTTACGAAGGAGTTTACGCGTTCCATCCTTATTTATTCGCGTCTGTGGAACAAAAAACACGCACACCGAGTTACGAACTAATGAAGCGTGTTGGTGAGTGTATTTCCACCAAATTTGTTCGAAAATATCTTAGGAACGTCAATCCTAACGATATTACTTCATACCATTTGATCAATTACATCCGTCAAGACCCTGAGTATGGAGATTTATTTATCAACTCGCACCCTGAGTTACAGGAAGTATCTCGACGGCCCTACGAATATCGAGCCCGAGAACGCGAGCTGGAAAGAACCATTAAACCAAGGAAGTTTCTCACCACTCACATTCCGCCTACCGCCATTGTCCAGACGACCCGTCAAGGACCCGTAGGAGTCCGTAGGACGACTACGCTTCCCATGAGCCTTCCCACGCTAGCCTCAAAAAACTGTGTAAACGCCGTCCGCGTAAGAAAGACTAACTGTTTAGAGTATTTTTATATTTTAGAAACTGTGATTTGTTATATTTTATAGACTTAAATCCCATTTTCTGGGAGCGGTGTAAAGGCTTTTGCATAATTAGCCGGTTATTTTCCCCGTAAAGTACTCTGTAGTTGGTTTAACAGGCATAAAAGGCCGTGTCCTTACTGTACTGTTGTTTTAGAGGACATAAAAGCCATTTCTTCTGTATGTGTACTTTAGCGGACATGATTAGCAATTTTATGACGCAATGCGCCAAATCCTCTGGAAACAGTGTAGCTACCATGACGACGGCTAACAGCTGATGCTGTATACGTGGAGCTTTTCTTTGTTATCTGTTCCTTCTTTGTTCGGTCGACCAATCAGAGCGTTTTTTGCCTCTGCGTTAGAGATTGTATATAGAAACTCGTGGAGTTGAGTCAGTATGTGATTTTGTCCACAGCCTAGAACACCAGCGTGGAACCTCCGTGTTTCAGTCTTTAGCCCAACATTAGTAGGCTTAATTATAGAACGTATATCTGTTATCTAACCAATCCACACTTAATTAATCATACCAAACCTTAACAAACCATTCATACCTTAAACTTTGTACTGCTATTTACTGTCGGTTATTCATTATATTTGTTGATGGAATATTATATTTGGAATACTGATAAATAATCAGACACCCCAATCTTCTTGATATACTAAAGGTTAGAGAGACCGGTTACATATAACGATTGCGACTTACATTAAGTGGTTTGAAGTGAATCTAATGTTATTTCATAGGCCCTTCATGTATTGTCTATTGTTCTCTTTATATGTGACTAAAATTAGTGAAGGTCGGCAGATTAGTGTGCAGCATTGTGCAGTATTGTGTATGATTGTGACTGATAACAAATCATCTCCTAAAGAATGCGCCATATACGTGAATCTATAGCCATCCCGTTGTGTTTAGTTTAAGTCATAACTCTGTTTACATATTTAGAGCGCCACGTCCTAAAGGAACTGTTAATATTTCCCGAAAGTGAATAATATTTGTCAGAGATTATATATATTACGATCAGTCGAATAATACAGTAGGCCTACCCCGCAATACGGTTAGGCTTCCGAATCCAGTCTCCCGGGTATATCCAGCGGGTGAATGATCGCGCATAGACTGGCTTCGGCTAATGTAGTGTATCAAATACTTGTCATAGGCTAAAGACGATCTAACATCTAAAAGACATCCCAATTTGGCAGGTTAAACTGCTAAAGGTCTGAAAGCGCGAACAACCTATAGTATTGTTAAACACAAAACGTTTGCGAAATTTCGCGATTTTCGCAATTGTTCAGAATTGTTCAAAATCGTTGCCCTAATGCAGTGGGCATCATATTGACCCCCCCCCCCCCCCCTACCCCTCCTCTAAAATCTACAAATTTCAACGAAAACGTCTGATTTTTTGTTTAACGTAGATTTCACTCGTCATCAGCATCTTCTCAAATCGTTTTTATGATCAGTACAACTCTATAAGCGCATTTTGGACATCGCTAAGCTTCTCCTGGTCAAATGTAATCTCTTGAATTTTTCCAGGTTGTAATCTGAAAAGTCTATGGACTTCTGTTCTGATATTTATTCGTCCTCTGATTTTGTGACCTAAAACTTTTACAATTTTTCATGATCACAAACTGGTATTTTTATTATTACATATATTTAGGCATTGCATATATATATATCATTTATTTTCTCATATATGTACAATTTTTTTCAAGCCAACAGGTTAAGGATGGAGTAGGGGATTATGACAGTGATATTATACTCTGATCAGCTAGCCACTACTGTGAATATTTAATCAAAATAGTTATAGAGCGATTTTGGCTGGTGATCAGTTTGTCAGTCAGTCAGTCAGCGAGCAATTCTTACAGTGAGTAACATCTAATTATTATTACTTTATTGTCAGCTAATTATATATTTTCTTGTATCTATGTTGCACATTGTGTCATTATAATGAGACTGACTCAGATAAGCTATTGAATAACTCACATTCCACATCGGATTTTGAAAGAGGAAACGGCGTTGTCCTGATTAGCATTTACAAACCCGAAATGTCTACTAGCTCCGTGGATTGTGAAAAACTCTCCGCCAAAGTTTTCGTCATTGTAGAAAGTAACCTCGGGAGCTACACAGTCTCCTTCCACCTAAGAAGATTGTTTATACAATAAATAATTTATTAATTATTCCAAAATGTCAATGATATCTAATCGGTATGTATGGGGGGTTGTAATGGACAACTTATTGTTAATACTGTTTCTGTTGCATTATTATAAGATAAAACACTAGGGTGGAGTGAAAACATTATCCATATAAATTTTGCGTGGGGATGTGGGTGTGGGGGGGGGGGGGGGAGACTTTCGACGCAATATAAATTCATCCCTCTCCAGGGGACAATCGATGCAAATAGCAGCTGATTACTCTCAAAAATAAAACTGTAACCTGTTCTATTGGGTTTAGTTAATTGTTTTGGTTAAATAACGTGCCACTGTAATCTGCTCATTTACCTAAGTTGAGAATTTAACTCAACTTAATTTAACAACAATTTAACTGTGACGGGATCGAGGGATCCAGACCGGTTAGTCAGACTACGCGTCACTGTGTTCGCGGAATAGTAAAATAAGAGTTCGTTGTTATCTCTTTGATGCTCTGAATATTAATATCAATAACCGAATGACTGAATGATAGCACAGTATAGTTTGATGATGACAGCTTGGTAACAGTATGGTATACCGGTAGATGTGGATATATTGGTGACGGTGACAGTGAAGGATGTCACCGCTCTGCACTAAAACCAATAACTGAGCAACTGAATGATAGCCAGACCTACTACTACTACTAGGATCGGCATGCTGCATTGCAGCTGCATATTTAAGAATGCTGTGCCGGCTTGTCAACAAAATTGCACCGCCACAACTCCCTATCACCCATGACATTTGCTAGATCATCCGCATCTTTAAGGCCAGTGTCCTTTAAGATGCGTCTCAAGAAAGTCATGGGCTGTCCACCATGCTTATTCACTCCATGAGGCTGCCAAAGTACAAGATTATGCACTGGCTGGTCCTCACGGCGAAAGCAATGTCCTGCAAAGCGGAGGCGATTTTGTTCTAGTGTCAGATTTGGTGTCCTCAGCAGTTAGAGCCCAGCATGGACTCCCGTAGAGGAGTACTGGAACTACTGCTGCTCTAAATAATCGGACCTTAAGTTTCCGATTAATTCTCGGTGACTTCCAAATCCTGGAAAGCCTATTCAAGGATGCCCATGCCTTTCCCTTACGTATTCGAAGGTCCTCACCTGACTTCTGGATCCATGATCCCAGGTTACAGAAGTCGTCCACATGCTCAAGCATACCATCCTTTGAGCTTATGCTCATCCGATCAGAGACTTGCTGAGGACTTTTAAAGTTAACTGTCAGAATTTTGGTCTTTCTGGAGTTAATAAAAAGACCAACACTAGAAGCAGCATGTTCCAATGAGCTGAGGAGTCGTTGGGCTCCCTCTAATGATTCTGAGAGTACTCCTAAGTCATCAGCAAAGTCTAGATCAGTTAGGTACTTGGAGCCAGTAGGTGGAGTTATCATCACCCCATCATCATTATGATGATCTAAGGACATGCGTGGAACATAGTCAACCACAATAATGAACAAGAATGGTGCAAGTGTGTCTCCTTGGAGGACGCCCCATAACACTTCAAATGGTTCTGTGTCACCATCAACAGTAGACACAAATGTTGTCGAACCATCGTATACTGTTCTGATTGCTGCAATAATTTCATCAGGAATCCCATATAATGAAAGTATGCTGAACATACGTGACCGAGAGACTGAATCAAAGGCCTTGAAGAAGTCAACAAAGATAACAGCCAGATGCCTGTCTTTCTTTTTTGATAATTCTTCAATTATTCTTCTAAGTGCCAAAATGGGCTCCATGGTTCCACGACCTTTACGGAACCCATTCTGATTTCCACAGAGCAGTCTCTCAATGGGATCCCTGATGCGATTTAATAGAATCCTATTGTATAGCTTTGCAGCAATCGAGATCAATGAGATTCCCCGAAAAGAACCATAGAGTGTTAGGTTGCCCTTCTTGGGAACTGGCACCAACTTATTTGTTTTCATTTCTTGTGGGACTCTTGTTGTTCTGTACATGTCTACTATGATGGGATAGATGAGCTTTAAACACTCAGGTATTTTAAAGACCTCAGGGGGAACACCATCTACTCCTCTGGCACGATTGGTCTTAATGCTCTTTGCAGCAGCCTTCACTTCTGCAAAGGAGTTATCGCCAATGGGAATATCTGGGAGTACAGACTCAGACACTTTTACTTCTATAAAGTTATCACGCAATACCCTGTCATTATTGAGGAGCTTTTCAAAGCAGGCTTTCCAACCATTGAGGCGATCGGCTGGTGATTCAGCCTTAACCTTGGTGGTTGGTTGGCTTTTCCGCCCAGTAAGCAGATTGATCGATTTCCATGCCTGGGATGATTGCCTGCTGCTGTGCCAGCATCATTGATGGCATCAACCTGTTGGTTTATTAGCTCCTGTAGATTAACAGAGTACTGCCTGTTTAGGGACCTAGATGCAGCCTTAACTGCATTCTTGGCCGCTCTGTTTGAGTCGGGACTCTTTCTGCGCCTTATGAAGGTCATTTCGGCACTTCTGAATTTTGTTGTCAGTCCAGGGGGCCCTTTTCCTGTTTCGAGGGTATACAGGAACTGTTTCTGCAGCAGCTAACTTAACTGCTTCTGTAAAGGCAGTATAGCCCTCACAGTGATCTGCCGCCTCAGAGGCAAGAGCCTCATACCTGTTGCTCAGCTGTAGTGTGAAGCTGGATCTCACACTTGGCTGTTGCAACAGAGAGGACCAGTCATGCCGTGGCAAGGCAGATTTCGTTGTTCTGCTAGCACGCAGACTAAGTCTTACCTTGGCCACAATAAGGCGGTGATCACTGGAGAAGGGTCGAAGTGTAAATGCATTACAGTCTTGTATAGAGCTCCTGCATTTCCTACGAAACAGAATATGGTCTATCTGGGACTTGTGACCACTGGGTCCACTATGAGTCCATAGCTTTCCAGTTCGCTTCTTGAACTGGGTTCCAGCCGAAAACAATCCATTTCCAGAGATAAAATCCTGAAGATGGACAGAATTTCGGTTAACACTATTGCTATAGACCCAGGGCGATGTAGGTGATTGATGCAGACTTGCATTAAAGTCTCCCAGGAATGTTAAGAATGCATGCTGATCCACTCCATCAGTAGCTGCTTGTAGATTGTGGTAGAAATTTTCCACCTCCTCTACAGGGGCAACAGAAAGAGAAAGCTTATCTGCCAAGGCAGTCAGCTCACCTTGTCGCATTGGGGACCCGAGTGTTAGGGTGTTTACTGAGGCTAGTCTAGTGACTTGCCTCAGATTCACCAATGGCTTTGTTGGTCGGGGTGGAACACGAGAGTAGCCTCCAACTCCAGAATCCCTCTCCCCATCACAATCTGGCCTCCCTGGTGACCCAGGGTTTGGGCCAGAAAGGTCATCAGGAAAGGGACTCAAAGAATTGTTGGCTACTCTCTCTCCAGTAGGGGGTGAGACAGGCAGCCGGTCAGGAGTTAACTGATGCCTGTGAGGCCGATTGTGTCCGGTAATTCCACTGGCCTATAGTGGCTGGACCTCCGCATTGCTAATGTAATCCATAGTGGGGGTTGCGGGGTGCTTTTTTGCCGAGTCAGCTCTTGGGGCAAATACCACACCCTGGTTTACCATTCCACAGGGTGGGTGTCACAATGGAGTCAGATATGAGGCCCATCACCCATATCTACTCTGGCATACATGACCCACCATTGGCTGTTGCAGCTCATCTGCTGGGTCATGCCCTGTACCCTTGCTGCCAGGTGCAGGTCGCAGTAAAGTGCTCTCACAGTGGACATGAGAACACTCTACTCCTAACCAGCCATTGGTAGATCACCATCTGCCTGGTCAGGCCATATACCCCTGCAGCAAAGTATATGGGTCCTTAATACAGGACCAAGGGCGTCCTTATCCCAGAACGAAGGGGGTCCTAGTTACAGGACCAGATTTGCCCTAGTAAGAGGGTCTATGCAGCTACAGGTGGCACCTCCTTTATGCTGCATGGAGGGGAGGTGGGGATGCATATTATAGTCATACTGCTGTGCTGGTACCGGTATAGGCCTATCCACTTCTGGCCTACCTACTGGTATATACTCCGCGACTTACGGGTGTAATCCCGTTGTCTGCGCTACCCTATTGTCTACACTATCTCTCCCAGCATGGCCTATAGTATGTGCAGTAAGGCCTATAGTATGTCTTGCAGTCTGTATGTGTCCCTCCACACGGAAGTTTAATCTTCTCGAATAATCCAAGAAGTCCTCCCCGTGACTACCGTACTCTCGATCGGCAGCTATATCCCGTCGGGAAGTTTCTCTTCGATCCCCTCTCCTGTTGTTGTTCTCATACCGGTACGTCCTGTACCCCTCTCTCGGCGTATAGTATATCTCGCCAGGCTGCGTCTCTCCGGGGCGACGGCAATCTCCCGGAGTTCGACCCCACCGACTCTCCAACTCCATCTCTACTACCGACGGCTCGCTGTCCATAGTCGCTCTCCGGTCGCTCCTAGCAACGCTCCTTCTACTCTCTTCTCTTCTTCTCTCTTCAGTGTAGCGTCCCCGCTCATGAGATCTCTCATTGACCTCCCGGTTAAACTCCACTGCTCTTCTTCCCTCTTCTGACTGGGCTCGACGTCTTGTCGCTTGAACGCTCACGATGCCAACCTCCCTATATCTAGCCGGTCGGACGCCGCTAGGGATATTCGTAATCCCCCTACTATTCTCAGTCGCCGGGTGCTGCGGTTCACCTAACTCGCCCCATGCATTGTCTGCCGACGCCTGTGGGACATTCTCTGCCCCCCCCCCTCTCGCCACTAATCTCTCGTCGTGGGGGGCCTGTAGCCCCCCCCCCCCCCCCCCGCTTGCCACCTATTACTTGACTATCTCTTACTTCGCTTCTACGCCACTCTCTGGCCGGCGCACTATCTCCACTGCGGCCGGGTCTATTCACCCCCGCCTCTCCCTGTACCACTGCGTGGTCTAGCAGACTCTCGTCGGGTTGACTCACCCCCGCTACTCCCTGCGTATTAACTACGTGGCCTTCCCGGCCCTTGCTGGTCGGACCACCTATGTCTGCTGCGTTTATATTAATAGCACCATTATCAAGATTATTATTAAAATTGTTTAAATTATTGGAGTTATTCTGTACTGAATTCGGATTATTATTTAAATTATTTTGTATATTTGGATTAGAATCAGGATTATTTTGCTCGTTTGAATTAAAATTATTATTTAGATTACTCTGCGTATTTAAATTTAGATCATTCGAATTACTTTGTATATTTGAATTATTTTCCATATTTTGGTTTAAATTATTATTTGAGTTATTTTGTATATTTGAATTATTTTCCATATTTTGGTTTAAATTATTATTTGAATTATTTGGATTATTATGTACATTTAAATTAGGGATACACGGATTTAAATTATTATTATCGGGCAAAATATTATTTCCTGGAATGGAAGTTTGATTAGGGTTGTCTACTACGGTACTATTAATATTAACGTCTCCTAGCGTATTGTTATTATTGTACCAGATCTATCTCTAACACCCTTCTTGCTTTCGCGGAGCATGTAGCGGACTTATCGGTCATGACAGACCCCCATCGCCTCTCTGTCCTACTAACTTTCCCCCACTTTCTGGGGTTCTCACTAACCGACGAGACTGAAGCCTCGGGGTTAACCTCGGGTTCGCCCTCGTGCGGATCTGCCCATCCCACTAACTTAATTCCCCTGGCATCCACTAAATACGGCCCTACGTACACTATTTCAGGCTCCATAACCCCGGATCGCCACAGTTTGAATAGTTCGGTGGCAACCCCCCTTGCTCTCTCACTCGCCAGTTCTCCCTGCCTGAATATCGGAAATGTTTATTCGACTCACCTAGTCGCTGGCTCAACTTCCCCTGATTTACCTTCTCTCCCTCTTTGGCCTCCCTCAACAGTTTCTTGGTGGCGTTGTAGGCCCGTTGACGCCGATCGCTGGTCCCGACGTCCTCTTCGCCGACATCTCATCCTCCTCTCCTGGTTCGGCGTCGTACCGGCGGCCCCACTGTCGCTGTTCCGGTGGGCCGTCCGTCGCCCTCGGCCTGTGGCTGGCCGGCGACTCCGGTTCTCCGACCGCCGTCGTGCGTCGACTCGACCCTTCCTCATGGTAGTCGGCCGCCCTCCGCTTGGGCTGCCAGATCGTCTCTCGTCGGCGAATCCAGCATTGCGGGTCGATACCGTCACGTCGCGGCCTCGCGGATCGTTTGGTTGGTATCGTCCGGGGTCCGCGGAGGTGTCCTCTCTCCCTCTGACAATCGGGGCTCTCCTGTGCTCATATTTTCTTCTGTCGTCTGGCAGTCACAGTTTGTAGTGGTAGTTTGGTATCCTTCACTGTGACGGGATCAAGGGATCCCGACCGGTTAGTCAGACTACGCGTCACCGTGTTCGCGGAATAGTAAAATAAGTGTTCGTTGTTATTTCTTTGATGCTCTGAATATTAATATCAATAACCGAATGACTGAATGATAGCACAGTATAGTTTGATGATGACAGGTTGGTAACAGTATGGTATACCGGTAGATGTGGATATATTCGTGACGGTGACGGTGAAGGATGTCACCGGTCTGCACTAAAACCAATAACTGAGCAACTAAATGATAGCCAGACCGGTAACGGCATAATATATATATCTATAATTATTCCTACACTATTGTGGCCTTTACCTAGCAGATGCCTCCTTTGCCCCCATTGGCTAATGATCTACTTCACGCCTCTCCCCTTTCTGGGAGTGTTTCCCCCCTGTTGGCCCCTGTTGGTTACTTTCCCTCCCGAGGTGGTTTGACCTCTAACCTCCCTTTGTGTGGCTTTGGGGCTGTGTTGTCCCCGGTGTTGGATTGTGATATGAGATTGGTTATTGCCAATCTCGTACCTCCAACATATTACTGAAAATGTGCCACTTCCCATTTATGAGGGTAATGCAGCGGAACTGAATCCGCTTACATTAACTCAAATTAATTCGGTGAGATGGGGTTTGCGTCCAAATCCCCCCCCCCCCCTGCCCTGTCTCAAACTACAGTAGGTTAGGGAATTTAGTAAAGCGAAATGAGTTGAAATATTCAATTAATTGGTCCATATGATCATGCTCCCCCAGTCTCCCAAAATTAAATTTTTAAATATTTAATATTTTTAACGATATTTGTTTGAATTATCTGACATTTTCGAGCTATTCATTAAAAATACTTATGGCTTTAACATTACCCGGATATAATTGACTTTTAAACATATTAACCCTATTACCACTGGGGGGGGGGGGGGGGGGGGGGTTGCTGTTTTAGTTGCTGTAACTATGCAACCACATTACGTACCGGCCCAATTTTTATTGAGAATTAGCCAAATTTAACGCCGCATCTTTTGCAAAAAACGACGTTGCAATTGCATTTCTACTTTTCGATGTGGGTGCCACCTCAAAATTTGGTCTCCAGCACCAAATTTTTTGAAATTTTCGAATTTTACAAAGTCATTCGTGATTTAATAATTATTTATGTTTGGGCTATTTTTATTTATTTTCTTTTGGTTTGGATCACTCTAATGCTCTATAAAAGTATGTAAGTGTAGTGGTACGTCATTTTTGGAGCACCAAAATTAGGGCGTGGCACTTTAAAATTTCAAAATTACTTTATTCGGAAAATTTACAAAAGTTTTGATTTCGAAGAATCTTTATTGGTTTTCTGGAGCTCTGAATCGATTGACAGTAATATAGAAAGAAGCCTGAAGACTTAGGTGCTCCAAAATTTTTGGTGCACCATAATTAGGGCGTGGCACGTCCAATTTTGAAAAATACGAGATTCGGAAAATACACTAAATTTTTGATTTCAAAGCATTTTTATAGGTTTTCTGGAGCGCTGAATCGATTGAAAGTATTATAGAAGCCTCGAATCCTCGATGTAAGTAATTTTCGGTGCACCAAAATTAGGGCGTGGCACTTCAAATTTTCAAAATTACTTTATTCGGTAAAAACACTAAAGTTTTGATTTCAAAAAATGGCTAACCTCTAAGTCTTCAGGCTTCTATATTACTTTCAATCGATTCAGCGGTCTAGAAAACCTATATAAATGCGGTAAAATTTCAATTTTGGTTTATTTTCCGAATCTCGTATTTTTCAAAATTTGAAGTGCCACTCCCTAATTTTGGTGCACCAAAAATGGCGAACCACTCAGTCTTCAGGCTTCTATATTACTTTCAATCTATTCAGCGGCCCACAAAACCTATAAAGATGCGTTGAAATAAAAAATTAGGGGCATTTTCTGAATATCTAATTTTTCAAAATTTGAAGTGCCACGCCCACATCTGCACGAAAAATAGCATCCACTTCAAGTTTTGGAAATGGAATATAATCACATTCGATTCAGCGTCTTGAAAAACCTACTAAATCTAGCCAACACTGCCACACTATTAGTTTTTAGAAAACAAAAAATTTTGTAATTTTGTCCTGGGACTACTTTTATTTTTCATCAAAATTATGAGTCCTTGCTTATGAAATTTTAACTTTTTAAGGTTTGGTACTATTCATCTATAGTTGTTTCACCAACAGCCCAAAGTTTGTAGGATTTCATTGGACGATTACAAAAATATAGTGGGTGGCCCGAATCCCCCCCCCCCCCCCCCCCCCCCCCCCAGTGGTGCTAATGGTCAAAACACCCCAGTGGTAATAGGGTTAATATTAAACATATTAAACACACCCTCATATAATAATTTTTAAACATTAAATACAAGGCCTATACTTACTTCTTGTAATAATATTTCCCATTTTACTGTAAAACGCAATACGGATTAAATTCTTTGTACCGTATGGCATATTGCAACTAAAGATATTAGCGGGAAATTCAAATGTTTCCGTTTTTGTGAATTGCAGTATTTGGAACAAACACTTGCACATTCTGGATTCAGTGTTGCATACCGGTACAATTTTAAATAGGCATACTCCTTTTAGTTTCACCCCTAATAATGAAAGTATTTTAAAAAACCATCGATTATTATTTGGAGGCCCTCTACGTCAATCTGCCCTCAATCAATCATTCAATTCATTTTATTACCGGTGTCCCAGTCGAAATTGCCCCCCTGTAGAATACGTATCAATGTTAAATTCTCAATTTAGGGAAAGGAGCAGGTTACAGTGGCACGTTATTTTAACCAAAACAATAAACTAAGCACAATAGACCAGGTTACAGTTTTATTTTTGAGAATAATCAGCTGTTATTTTGCGTCGAAATTATTGGTACTTAATACTTGGTAGTATAAATTTTGGTGTGTACACCCCCCACCCCCCAATTCAGTTTTCTATCCAATTTGGAAACGTTCAAATAATGTAATTTAAATTTATTCTGAACATCTTGATTTTCAAACAATCAATAACACTATAAGAAACAACTATGTTTACAACTTTACAACTATGTAACATAAATGACTATTGGTACTTAATAAATTCTAGACTTATTTCAAACCATTAAATCAACGGGGGCCTGCGCGGTAGGGGGGCCATATGGCGCTAGGCCTATGTGACCCGGGGACATTTGGCGCTAGGCGAATATGCCCCCCTGGGCATTCCGCGTGGGGGGACATTTTCGCCTGTGACACCGGCATGACATTTGTGGGTTCTAAACAGGGTTAGAATTATATTACACTTTTTATTTGTTATAAATATTTGTACATAAGGGGGGGGGGGGGGGGGGGGGGGTGGATGGTCTGAGTTTTGTACCTGAGGATCTGCATTATTAACCTATTTTTTTTTTTTTTGGGGGGGGGTCAGGGGGATGATGGGTGGGGCTGGTTTGTTGTGTCTCTTTTATACGTTTATTGGTCTGACCTCAACGCCAATTAAACTGTCATTTTAACTCTTAAGTCATAATCTCACCAACTTTACCGAATTTTGTACATTATTTCAGGCTGTTAATTCAACTAATGACATTCCTTCACACATTATATATATATTTTATTTTACATATGTTTTACATTGCTAATTATCCTTATCAGTGAAATTTATTTAAAATATATTATAATATATTTAAATAAAATAATGAGTTTAAATATTGTTTATCAGCAATCAGATGATATAATTAATATATGGCAAACCTGTTGAAATGAAAGCTATAAAATTACGAAAGGCTGAATAGCTATGAAAATACACACTATAACTACACAAAGTTTAAGCTCCAAGAAGATAGAAATTCGACTAAGCTACCTGAAATAACCTACCTGCAGGAAAGCTACCTGCAATAATGTTACAGATAAGCTCATTGATATTTGGACAAAGGCCTCAATCCCAATAGTCTTGAAGCAAAATATATTTAAAAAACTGAAGCGTTATGTGGAAAAGCTCTTCAATTAAATTTATAAGGCATTTGTCTGCTGATCATCCGTCGTCCTAAGGTAAAATTCTAAACAACCTTGACTTTCATAAGAAAATTGCTGGATACACTCTTTGATATTTGTGCTTGCTCTTGTATCCGTATTGATAGCTGTATTTGCAGTGCTGAGAAATGTGTTCCCATCATAGACCAATTCTGAAAGACCAGCGTGGAAAAACGGAGGATGGCAAATGGGAAAATTGATCTTTATCATTCAGAATCTGCAATACCTTTCACCCACGCTGGTAGTCCAGTATAACATGGAGAAATTTTAGGTGATGATCTTAATGACTCATCTTATACAGGGAACAGCCAGTGCCAGTTTATGACAGATAGTGAGAAATCCGATGATGACTTATTACAAAGTATTATACAAGTATACAAAGGATACAAAGTATACAAAGGATACAAAGTATACAAAGGATACAAAGTATACAAAGGATACAAAGTATACAAAGGATACAAAGGATACAATGTATTATTCAGGCACTAAGTCCTAAGCTCAGAAATAATGAAAGTGGCATCTCACAAATTCCACTTCAAACTCCATGTCATAAAATTGTTCATAAAACTAGAAACTTCCACTGATGGCAAGGGATGTGATCGATAGTATCTGATAGAGCAGCAGCATCTCTTGTTTCCGTTGCTGTATTTGATGTTGGATTCATATCTCCAACAAATACATCTTGTGTTATAGATAGAAGTAAAATTCGTCGTGGACGTACCCGGTTCCATTTTCAGCTCCAAAAGGAATCTTCCAAAGAAACACGTTTCAATAGCTGAGGTGTACTTCGATGGGCACAAAGATAAGACTCTGGTTCGAGATGGGGATAAGCTACATCTTAAAATTGTAAAAGAAGAACATATTACTGTCTTAAAAGAGCCAGGGTCTAAGTACTTGAGCCTTGGCTCTTTCCATCTGAAAAGGTTATTGAGATAGTACTTAGCTGCTTAGAAGAACAAAATTTTAACCTTGATAAACTTTTATTCATAGGATGTGATGGTACAGCTGTGAACTGGCTATAAGGGGGGGGGGGGGGGGGGACATTTGCAGGACATTGCTTTTGCCGTGAGGACCAGCAGTGCATAATCTTGTACTTTGGCAGCCTCATGGAGTGAATAAGCATGGTGGACAGCCCATGACTTTCTTGAGACGCATCTTAAAGGACACTGGCCTTGAAGATGCGGATGATCTAGCAAATGTCATGGGTGATAGGGAGTTGTGGCGGTGCAATTTTGTTGACAAGCCGGCACAGCATTTTTAAAAATGCAGCTGCAATGCAGCATGCCGATCCTACTGTAGTAGTAAGCAATGGTGAATTACCAGCAGAATTATTCCCTCGGATCCCAATGTTCCCAATTCATACACAGGCGGTCGAACGTCATATTAAGTCATACTCAATGGCCATTATTGAGCAAATAGGATGTGATTAATTTAAATTCATAAGTAGTTTACATAAACAGCCTTATAAAATTGTAGAAAACTCAAAACTCAAAAAATCTGAAAAGTATAATATTTAGGGGAATATGTAAAGGTACTGAGTCCGGGGAAGCATGATCCTCTTGTTTGGTTAATAAATTCCCTAAAATAATAATTTGATTGATGTTGTATTTCAAAAAACAAATTTTTCACTAATTATTATTATTATTTTTTTTATTATTTATTATTTCCTTTTAGTGCAGAACTATATAGTGTAGAATAATCCTAAGTAGACCTACTGTCTTACCAAGCACTAGCGTTATTCAACATAAATATAATGCGAGAGGACCATTAATATAACATTTATTTCGGATTACTCATATAATAGAATTCCTAGAAACATCGATGCACGACAGGAATTCAATACAATTATTATCCTTTATTCAACATATTATCTTAATAT